>JAWZYT010004662.1:7500-79026 GCA_034508575.1 Petrolisthes manimaculis
GCAAAGGAAGGAAAGGAGTGGCGAAGGTTTAGCATGTGAGTTTTAGAATTGGAATGGCAAGGGGTTTGTTTGGTGAGGAGTAGAGGATTGGTTAGGAAGAATATACAAGAGTAAAAACAGTGTACAACTCCTCCAAGCAACAACAACAAACGTATAAAGAAACATAAGACCTTATTCAAAATAAGCAGCAGACATTTAATAAAAAATAGCAAGCCACAACCCCATCAATCATTGACGTATTTCCTCACAGGCCTACGAATTACACCCAGACCTTACAGGCCTACGAATTACACCCAGACCTCACAGGCCTACGAATTCCACCCAGACCTCACAATTTTGTAAGGCAGCTGTGTTGCCATAGTGAAGAGACTGGTGGTGTTTACTGGGGTGATGAGGGAAGGAAACAGACTATAATATAATTTATACCTCAGTGCTGATGGTATGTTGTTGTGGCAATATCAACAACCCATACACACACGGTTGCCTCATAAGTGCGTCATTATCTTTATGTCAAGGTGATCTAGAGTTTCTTAAGAGTTAAAACGAGAAAGAAGCTCCAAGTGAGATGTATGGCCATGTTTCACTTGTGTTACATTGGAGCTTCTCGATTCCTCTAAAGTATGCGAGGAAACAGGACCAGAAGAGCAAGAAGAATGGTGTTTTGTTGCTTGTAATAGATTGGAGGATTTAGTTGCTCCAGATTTACCAGCACAAAAAATACTTCCCCCTTAAGGGGAGGGTATAGTTCTGATATTTTTGGAGATTATGATTCCTCCAAATTATTCCGGGCAACAGGATACCATTATATTTCTTTATATGGGTGTGTTTTCTGGCGTACTTTGGAGGAATCAAGTCACTGTAATGTACCAAAAGTATACTCTCCCCATAATTAAGACTATATAGTGATTTGTGTACAGCTTAAGAAACTGTCATGGGTTTTTAGTGTGACATTTTTTCGTGGGATTATCCGTCTGACAGCAATTAGTCCATGAAACTCACCGGAAGAATTGATGTGGACCAAAATGCATTAATCTCCCTCACGACAACAGACACCTATAATCCAGACATTGAAGGGATTATCAACAGTGGTGAAGCATTAAGGAGAGAGTATACTTTTGGTACATTGGAGTGCCTTGATTCCTCCAAAGTAGGCCAGGAAACAGGATCAGATGAACACAAATAATGGTGTTCTGTTGCTGGGAACAGTTTGGAGGAATCATTATCTCCAAAAATGTACAAACTATACCCTGCCCTTAACGATAATAAATACATGACTGTGTGTGTAGTTAAATAGGAAGACACAAAAGAAAAACATACTATTTTTTTAGTTATTTTTTATACTGTTAAAATAAAACCTGGAAGAAATAACATACCATTTTTTTATTTTTTTATAATGTTAATATAAAACCTGAAAGAAATAACATATATTTTTTTTATTTTTTATATATAATGATAAAATAAAACCTGGAAGAAATAATATAAAGTAGAGATAAGCATGAAAGAATGCAAGTAAAAAGACGCTCCCAGGAGGGATTGTATCGACAAGGGAGTGGAGGACGAGGGAGTGGAGGACGAGGGGTCAGGTCAGGTCAACACGTGGGTCGGGTTGAGGGTCACACCAGGGAGGTGGAATAGGTCAGACTCCAGGGTCAAAGGAGGAGAGGTGAGGTGAGGTGAGGTGAGGTGAGGGAGTAGGAATAATAATAAAGAATAAATGCATAAATAAAATAATATGCAAAAAAATAAATTTAAAATAATAATAAATAACAAATGCATAAATAAAATAATATACAAAAAAAATAAAAAAAATAATAATAAATAACTAAAAAAAAAACATCAAAATAAATAAAGAAATAAAATAATTAAATTTAAAATAATAATAAATAAATAAAATAACATCAAAATGAATAAATAAATAAAATAAAACAAAATAAAATAAAGGCCTTAATGACCAATACCAAGGTCGATAGGCCAGGGAAAAAAAAAAGGGTCACTCTTATGGTTTCTGGGAAGAGATGCTAAAATGGGAAAAGGTGTAATTGGAGTATATTGACCTCACTAAACTTCAACTTAATCTTACTAAAACCCAGCCTCTTCAGTATTCTTTTTAGTTAGTTTATGTATAAGTGTACAGTACATACATACAGTCGTGGTCAATAATAATCATCCACATATGGGTATCTCAAACAATTTACTGTGTAATGTTTTCACGTTCGTATATGATGTTATTGTTTTAAGTAGTGTATAACTCCTTGTAGTAAATTAAAAGATGGTGCTTAATTTATTTATTGGAAAGTTTATCAGGTAAGGAACAGAAGGAAGCTGTCAAAATTTTACACGAGTTACTCCTATATGGATGATTATATATGACCACGACTGTACATACATACATACATCGTATTTTATGAAGGGTGACAATGAATGACGAGCGAAGGAGTGTGAGTGAAAGAATAATAAGTGTGTGGATGAAAAAATGAGTTAGGCCCGTAGTTTAAAAAAAATTGAGGGCCCTTACTGGAGCTCTATGAATCCTCCAAACTACTCCAGGCAACAGATTCCCTAATATAGAAATACTGAAGGGTTCTGTGGCCAGGATTATTTTGGAGGGTTCATAGAGCTCCAGTAAGGGCCCTCAATTTTTTTTTTAAACTACGGGCGTGAGTGTCAATGTGAGTGAAGCATGTTGTCAATGTTTATTATTAAGGTAAGTTAAGGACTCTATGATCGTGTATGAGACTTGATGCATGGCTTCTGATTCCTCCCGTCTATGCCACGAAACATGCTCTTTCCATACAGGTGCTGTTTCATGGCGATATTTGAAGGACTCGTTTACCTCCAATTTTCTGACTACAACACAGGGTCCTTTAAGGGGGGGGGGGGTGAGAATAGGGGGGACAGGCCTGGGGGGTTTTGGGGGGTGCAGGAGTAGGGGGACAGGCTTGGGGGGGGGGGGGTTGAAGGGATTAGGGGGGAATAAGGGGACAGGCTTTCTACCCACTCCAATCATGTCCTACTATTCCCACACACCCCCAGTCCCCCCAAGCCTGTCCCCTACTCCTACACCCACTTAAAAGTTTTACACATTTTTTTTCGACTGTAAGGCATTGAAAAAATATAAAATAAAGACTTCTATAGCAAAATACTTCACCTGATTGGTTTGTGTTGTGGTAGAGGTTGTTGTAGGAATTAACAGTACTGGAGAATAAAAGTAAAAAATATATTGATATGCTTTCCTCTCCTGTGTGTAACCGTTTAAGGGGGGTGCGGGAATAGGGGGACAGGCTTGTGGGGGGGTTATGGGTGGGTGTGGGAATTGGGGACAGGCTTTCTACCCACCAGCACCCCCACCCCCAAGCCTGTCCCCCTACTCCCGCACCCCCCTAACCCCCCAAGCCTGTCCCCTAATTCCCACACCCCCTTAAGGGAGGTAGAATCAAAGGGAAGGAAGGGGAGATCTCCAGTATACAAAGGAATACAAAGGAATACAAAGGACACTCAAACAGCAACAGACCTACTGGTGCTTTCGAGGCTGCTTGAATTTGCTATTCTATCTAACCTACAAGTGTGAGGGAAAGTATAGCAAAGAAGAAGGCTCCTCAACAGTAATGGGTGAGGCAGAGGAAGATCATGTTATAAGAAATATAAACAGTAAACAGGGAGGAATGAGTGTAACAGGACTATATATTTTTTAGCAGTGGGTGGGGACAACGAAAAGGAGATAGATAGATAGATAGTCCATACATGTATGCGTGCGTGTGTGTGTGTGTTGGTGTATGTATTCGTCTATGTGTTTTGGTGTGTGTGTGTGTGTGTGTGTGTGTGTGTGTGTGTGTGAGCGTGTGTGTTTGAATATGTGTGTCACAGCCTCGAATTTACAGCATGCAGACTGCTTTACCTGTGTGATTGTCCTTTCCACAAATAAATAAAGTATAAGCAAGTATAAGAAATAAATAAAGAAACAAATAAAGAAACAAATAAAGTATAACCAAGTATAATAAATAAATAAATAAATAGATAAATAAATAAATGAATAAATAAATAAATAAATAAATAAAGTATAAGAAAGATAGGAGAGGCTTAATCAGACGTCAAATGACAACAGGGAAAGGGTGTGAGAGAGTTACTTTAACCACAGGGTGTAATAAGACAAGCAGTGAAGGACATGACGAAAGGAAAAAAAAGTATATATATACGTTGAAGAAAAAGGGTAGCACAGGTGGGACAGGGTTAACCAGTGATAGCATGGGAAGGAAAGGATGGGAGATGAGGCAGACAGGCAGGCAGGCAGGCAGGCAAGCACAACAATGGGAGAGGAAGGAGGAGGGCGTGGTGGGGCGGGGTGGAGCGGGGTCAAGGAACGTGTACCAGGAAGGAGGGGAAGGAAACACACACTCACAACAACACACATACAGTCAGGCAGGCAGGAAGGGTAGTGTCAGTAGCGATGCAGTGTTTGTTTCCCTGTACTTCCCTCTCTCTCTCTACCTTCCATCTTTTCTCAGGGGGGCGACGACCTGTGTAATAAGTGACAGACGGGATGCGCGAGCTGAGACAGGTGAGGCGGGGTAAGGCAGGTGAGAGGAGATCCCTGCGTAATGACCAGGCCACCTGCTTGTATCACCTCTCCTCTCCCTCTCCTTCTCCATTCCCTCCTCTCACTCTCCATTCCCTCCTCTCCCTCTCCCTCTTCCTTCCCTCCTCTCACTCTCCCTTCCCTCCTCTCCCACTCCCTCGCCCTTCCCTCCTCTCACTCTCTCTTCCCTCCTCTCCCACTCCCTCGCCCTCCTCTCCCTCTCCTTTCCCTCCTATCCCTCTCCCTTCCCTCCTCTCCCTCTTCCTCTCCCTCCTCTCCCACTCCCTCCCCTACCCCTTCTCTCATTGCATTCTCCTCCCTACCACTCATCCCCTCTGCATCCTCCCCCCTTTTCGTGCTTCTGTTTGTTGTTTGTTATGATTCATTACGTTGTGTTGTGTATGTTTAATTGTTTGTCTGTGAATGACTCGTCTCCTTTCCATGTTCCACCTCTAGTCACCAAGAAGCCTGACTTACACATGTTCCCCACATAAATTTCAAAACACTGATAGGAAAGAGGAGTAATGGGTTAATTAGGATCTTGTCACACTACTGAACAGAAGGATAATGATGAGGGTCTTTAGGACATTAGTGCTCCCGGTCTTACTCCTCATTTTGAAACCATGATACGCAACAGAGCACCTAAGGTTTGTTTCAGCACCTTTTGTACTTTGGCTTTGCAGATCCATAAAATATACTTGAAGGCATCATGAGTCTAACCAGTGATTATCTAATGTGACTGCTTCCAAGTTTGTTACCAGCATCAACCAACAACGCCAACTGGAAGGCACCCTGGTTGGCACTCACTCCTTCACACGGTCACAGAGGTCGGTTGGCACTTCCTGGCATCTTCTTCATTACCTCCTGACCTTCCTTTCCTCTCCCTTCCTCCTCCTCCTCCTCCTTTCCTTCCCCTTCCTCCTCCTCCTCCTTTCCTTCCCCTTCCTCCTCCTCTTCCTCCTCCTCCTCCTTTCCTCCTCCTCCTCCTTTCCTTCCCCTTCCTCCTCCTCTTCCTCCTCCTCCTCCTCCTCCTTTCCTCCCCCTTCCTCCTCCTCTTCCTCCTCCTCCTCCTTTCCTCCCCCTTCCTCCTCCTCTTCCTCCTCCTCCTCCTTTCCTTCCCCTTCCTCCTCCTCTTCCTCCTCCTCCTCCTCTTCCTCCTCCTTTCCTCCCCCTTCCTCCTCCTCCTCCTTTCCTTCCCCTTCCTCCTCCTCCTCCTTTCCTTCCCCTTCCTCCTCCTCCTCCTTTCCTTCCCCTTCCTCCTCCTCCTCCTTTCCTCCCCCTTCCTCCTCCTCCTCCTCTTCCTCCTCCTCCTCCTTCACTCCTGTGAGCCTTTAGTATTAGTTAATTAAGTAAATGTATAACTTGGTAACACTTACTGCTGGTAACACTGATACTTACTGCTGGTAACACTGATACCAGACGACTACCAGGCTGGATTCCGACGTGACGAGACCTACTCTGCTGTATATTTATCTCCCTGCATTGTAAATATACTCATATCACACCAAAGCCTCAAAGATTTATTCAGCCTTAAGACCTCTCGACTACGCTTACCACATATGGTGGCAGCGGTGGGATCTGGACTCTCATTATATTCGGTGTAGAAGGGAAATTCTTCAAACGGCGTCCCTAGCCAAGGCAAGCTCCACCCAACACGCCATTACTGAAGCCACTCTCCACAACAATATTCACTCCTCTACTGGGCATCCAACAACACTCCACATATTCTACTACGTTCCTGCTTCATCCTGACGTTGGTGTGAGTCCACAAAAATATTATCAAGTCGACTCTGATCTTCGTTCTCAAACCACAGGCCTGTTGCCTTCCCAGCCAGCCAGCCAACAGACGATCAGCCATTACACCTTCCACCACCTTCGCTACTATATTACATGGACCAGTCTCAACGTCGCCTGCATGTTGCTTCAACCAACAGTATCATTCACTACACTGGTAAATGTATCTGATTCCAATTAATTAAGTTGAAATTATCCTGTGCTCCAAAGTGATATAAGATGGCTGCCCCACCAAGCCATGTAAACAAACTTTCCAAGTGACTCACTATTCCACACGTACTTTATTTCATTGTGCTTCAAGTAATTATTATAAGTTATTACAATTTCTATTGGGTAATTGTCCACATTAAAAACTGACACTCTACACATTCTCACACATAATTATTTTTTATGTAATATTCATCTATGTGCATTATACTGTAGTGTATTTGGAAACATTACAGTTGTGTTTTTGTGTCAGCACTTCGTCCAAGCTACCATAAGCTACCCTGTGATTACTGTACTGTACTGCATCTTCAACCAAGGATACGGTACCGGGTACTCGTACATTCTACCTCCAGTGTCGTGAGATTTTTCTATATTTTCATTATATTTTGTATATCAATTCATGTATGGTTTCATGTAATCATTTAATTTTATTACATTACAGTTTACTGTACTATTTGTAATTTCAAGTAACCTAACCTAACCTAACCTAACCCATTTAAAAAAGTTTTTGCCCCACAGTAGTCTTAATCAATTTATTACATTGATCTACATTTATCTCAGTATGTACCAGTCTTAAATAATTGCTTATATATATATATATATATATATATATATATATATATATATATATATATATATATATATATATATATATATATATATATATATATATATATATATATATATATATATATATATATATATATATATATATATTGTGTATTGTGTATTTCTATTAATATTATCTTGTATTATTTTTATATTTGAATGGTTAAGACACGTAAACAATATAATTACTCCAATATGTCCAACTCAACATCAGTAACACTTGTTCACGAATTGCCATTCTATCCAAAGTTCACAGGTGATAACATTCCTGTTCACATTTTACTTAAGGAGGTTGATGATGAGATTGCACGTAGAAATATCACAGATGACTCTATCAAGATTGCTCAACTTAAGTCAAGATGTCAATTAACTAATTGCCAAGCTGATCTCCTCCTTCAGAGTGATTTATTTCTCTCACTCACATCTTATGATGACTTCAAATCTAAATTTATTACATACTTCTCTGGCACTCACAAGTCCGGTTCTCTAGCCACTTTGTATAAACTTGCTGAAAATCACAAGAAACATGACCAACCACTTCCTGTTATGGAAGCCTTACATCAAGCTTCTAATGTAAAATTGGAATTAATTAAACAACTTGAGACATCAAATTGGGTTGACAAAAATGGCAAAGTAGATCTCTCGGCAATTGGTAACCTTTTTGGCTATTATACATTCATGTTTCTTTTACATCCAGCCACTGCTAAACAATCACTAGATACGAAACTTGACTTTAACCCACAGGACACATTAACAGAATTTGCATCCAAGTTTGAGGACATTCCATCTCTTGTAACTACACCCACTGTCTCTGTTGCTAGTGCTCCTGTAGCTACCTCTTCTCAACAACACCATCAGTCACGAAATACATCACATTCTTCCACTCATGGTCAACAACGTTCACAGAATCGTTCTTCCTCTGAATATTCACACTACTCCAGATCTCAAAGACCACCTTCACCCTCCCCATATTATTGTTACTATTGCAAACGCAAGGGACACACTATTGCACGTTGTTTCCAGCGCCAAAAACAACACCCCAACCAAAGACAGAATACACGTCATTGTGACTATCACGGAGAATGTAGTCATGACACTTCTAGTTGTCGTGTCCTTGCCTCACAACCATCTTTCTCTCCTTCACCTGTGCCACATAATTCATCATATAATTCACAATGACTACCAAGGCCCCAACTCCCTATGTGCAAGATTTCAAACACATGGGAGTATCCAATGATAATCAATGCTGAGATCAATCAATATTATTTTACAATGTTCATTGACACAGGTGCTTCAGTGAACATCATGACCAAGAGCTGTTATGACAAAATTCGCTCTGTACGTGGCCGCCACTTTGTTCTGGCATAACTTACTTACACCAAGTGACGAGAGTACACGAATAGGTGGCAGGCAACTGGCTGTCTTTTGATGTCTCTTCGGAGTTTGATTTTATTATAAGGCTTTTTATAATTATTAGGATTGAGAAAATACCAGCAAGATTAAATTAGATTAATCACTTTTTATTTATAACACGAGTTAGTCTACAGAGTCACAATATGTAGCTTGCACGGGTTTAAGTTAGGCTAGGAAGCTAACTTTAAGGAGAGATAACACGCTAGGATTACCTGTGATCGGATCGGTTATCGGTAGCCAACTGGGGCTGTAGGAGCGCAACTAGGTCGCGTCCCTTGTGTATCATATGATCTGTATCGTCACTTTATGCTGGCGTGTTACTGGTTCCCACAGTCAGTGAGTCCCATTCTCTTCCCGTTCAAGCGTAGGTCAGCAGTATTAGAGCATCATGTGACGGGTGTAAGTCTGAGTGTCTAAGTGACTCATATAAGTAAGTATTAAGTAAGTTATTATAAGTAGCCCTCCAATGAAGGTGAAACCGTAACAATGCTCGGCCACTACCATCCTTCGCCCTCGAAGGAACATTTATAATAATTTACATTTGTTATATAAGGATATTATTTACTTCTGGCATATCTTTCCAGGTTGATTATTAATATATTCCCTTTTAAACTTAAGATTTAAGTATATAGATGATATTATTATTGGAATACATGTAATCTGTAGATGTACTTTATAATTTCTACTGATAATAATCAATATTACATGTCCAATATACATTATGGGTAAATACATCCTATATAAATGTGTATGGTGTGTAATAAATCTATACATTCGTGTCCTCCTCATTATCAGTTGACACTTGCCTTCTTCTTTCATTAGCAGATAATTGCTTGTACCTAGCGTACACCTTCCGTATACACCAGCTAAAAACTACAGTACAAACAATTAACGTAAGTGCAGGGATAATGTGAAGAGGAAATACAACTTCTCTGGAGAGATGCACAGGTAATAACTGATCCAATGTCGAGGTAATGTTTGAGTCATTCAAAAATTGAAGGAACTTTACTTTATCTGAAGCAATATATATATTTTCTAGAGAGATATTTCCTACAAGGTTAAGAGATTTTAACTCTGTCGAAAGTGTAGACACGAAAGCCATATGGTGAGGAGTTGGTAAGTTAAAAAATGTTCATTTCTAATCTCACAATGGTCCGGAGCCATATAATAACCATTCACCCAAACATGTTGGACTTTACCATTGCAAATCAATGTCACACCTGTTCTCTCTTGAAAATAATAATAGTGGTTATTACCGAAATGCTCATGGTAGGAAGTGGTATTACTGACAGGTTTAAAAGTGCAGTAGGATGTGGGAAGAGTTGAATCTGGAATTATGAACGAGAGTTCACACTGTGCCTTTTTCGCTAAACTGAAGGTAAAGATATAAGCAGGACAGACATACAAATGTAAGTATGATGTTAGACAGTCATCTAATGCATGCTTTTCCAGTGTTTCAACGGCAGTATAGTCTTCAGATGCAACTATATATTGACGGATCTTGTCAACAACCAGCAGGGTATTATTTACTTTTATAGGAAAGGGTCTTAACTCCCAAATATTAAATGACGTTTGTGACTTAAAAGGAATATTTAATAAGATATTTGATTCTGTTAGAATTGATCCAATGATGGGATAGTAGTATTCCACGTCAGATAAGGTAAATATAGGTGTAAGCTTATAAGTGTTAATGGCTATTTCCACTGCTGCACGCAACTGCCGTAGAGGTACAGTAACAACTTTGAGTTGACTCTACCCAATCCAGCGTCTACCAAGTCGCTGATAATTACTTCATTTAAATCATTTAGTTCCCCAACAGCTATCTCAATTGCTGCTATGTACTCACTAATTAATTAGATATGTTCCATATTAGGTACAATTCCAATCAATTTATTTACCACCGAAGACAATTGGTTAGTTTGCTCAATAATTTCATGAGTTTTGTGTTGTAAGAGTTGCAGAGCTTCATAGGTTTGAATGACAATTCTATTCTGTTGTCCTAGGGCAGTAGTTACCTCCCCTAGTTTCTTACCTAAGGCAGTGACATCATCGGCCATTGCTGTCCCAAACAACTGTTTACTCAAGAAGCCCATGAAATTAAAAAGGTCGTCTCTGACGACGAGCATGAGCAGTTCTTCAGGAAATGTTAATTTCATCTTATGTATTATGTCCACTAGCCTATCCACTCTTTTAGTCTGTAATTTCAGTGTTGTTTTAATAGGTCCAGTGGTATTATAGAGGTATGCTAGTAGTGGCTCAGTCTTAGGGTCAGCACTAGCATAGTCTGTTTGAAAATTATTTACATGGTGTGTGACAGTTTCTATGTGTCTGCGTAAGTCTGATACATGTTGTCCAAGGTTTATAAGTATCTCTGGCATTTCTAGCAATCCGTGAACTTCCAGTTGTACCGTGACTAAATCTTCCACTATTAAGACTTTGCCTCTATGTTCTACCAAAGCACCTTGCTTCAGTACTTGGGTAGGAGCTGCTGTTTGTTGGGCTAGTGTAACACTCGCTAGACCCAGCAAAAACAGTAATAGAGTCTTGATTCCCATCTGAAAAAAAAAAGTCATTATTTAGTTTTTTGTTGCAGACCTTAGTTTTTGTCTGTATGTGTTTGGAGTACTAGATGTGGAAGTGGAGGTTAGTTTTTCTTGTGTTTGTGCTGTATGTGTTGGTTTATTTAATTTTACCTTTTTACATCTCTCTACATGCACTTTTTCTTCCTTCCCCGTTTTTATATCCTTTATTTTTATTTTATTGCCATGGGCTATTTCTATTATTTCATACGGACCAACAAACTTTGGAGTTAATTTTGATACTCTTTCTGGGGATTTTATCATGACATTTTCCCCTACAGCAACATCTATCTTTACAGCTTGAGAATGTTGTTTCATCATCATCTCCTGCCTGCTACCTTCTAGGTGTTTTCTGACTTCCTTCTGGATGTTATTAAACACTTGTAGTTGTCTGACTGAGTAGTCATCCATATTATATACTGGAGGAGAATTTCCAGTAATTATGTCATATGGAAGGCGTTTGTCTGTTCCATATAGAATATAATGTGGGGACTTGCCCACTGATGAGTTTATGGAACCATTAATTGAGGCAGCTGTAAAGCTTATCCAGTCTTCCCATGATCCTTGCATAGGATTAGCCACATGTCGCAAAACTTCAAGTATCTTGCGATTGGCTCTTTCTGTTAGACCGTTACTTGCTGGATGATATGCTGTAATAAAAGTTTGCTTTATATGATATTGATCACATATGTTTCTTAACAAACTATTAGTAAATTCTTTACCATTGTCGGTTAGTATCACCTTAGGTGTGGTGTACTGACAAATTAAATTTGTTACAAGCTTGTGTGCAACCTCTTCTGCTGTTTTTGTTTGCAAGGGACTAATGACCACATATCGTGAAAAATGGTCTACACACACAAGACAATATTTGGAGCCTTGATGACTCATTGGTAAGCTTAGTATATCTATACCAACTACATCCCATGGTTGTTCAGGTGTTGGGTAATTTAAAATTGGAGCTGGGCCCATTGTATTACCTTTATGAGCATGACACGATTCACAATTCTTAATATGTTTCTCCACGTCAGCGCGGAGCGTGAACCAATAATATTTAAGTCTTGTTTCTGCTATACAGCGATCTCTACCCGGGTGTCCGGCTTGTGGATGATTATGCATTAGTGTTAGTACAGTCTTGATTAGTGTATCAGGGACTACTACTTGTGAAGAAATGTTAGACTGTTTCTCAAGTTTCCTGAACAAAGTGTCATCTATTACTTCAAACTGTGTTAGTGGAATGGGTAACTCCGGTAAGGTAGTTTCGTCATCAGAAACCAAAGCATAAATGACCCTTGCCCAAAATTTATCTTTCTTTTGTTCAGCTCTAACAAGTTCCACATTGAAGTCTACATCACTGTTAGTGGGAATGACAGCAGCAGCTGATCTATTGCGAGATAAGGCATCTGCAACTCTATTAAAACGCCCCGGAAGATATTTAATTATAGGTTGAAACTCTCAGATTGTTAGATACCATCTGGCTAACTGACCTGTCAAATTTTTACCAGTAAAGAGACCACACACTGGTTGATGGTCTGTATATACGGTGATAGGATACCCTAGTACTATCTCCCTGAAGGTCTTTAAGGCCCAAACCACCGCCATAGCTTCCAAATTTGTGACGCTATATTTCTTCTCTGTATCATTCACCACCCGACTGGCATATGCACAAACCCTGCAACATCCTTCTGGGGTATGCTGCATAAGTACAGCGCCTAACCCATCGTTTGATGCATCAGTACAGAGAGAAAATGGAAGGTTATAGTTTGGGTAACTTAAAATAGGAGCAGATGTAAGCTTAAGTTTTAATTGATCAAAGCTATCCTGTTCTATTTGTGACCACTTAAATTCTCTATCTTTCTTCAGGAGTCTTATTAGTGGGTTGGCTATTTGAGAACAATTCCTTATGAATGACCTGTAATATGAGCATAATCCAAGGAAACTCCTTATTTGCTTTACTGTAGTTGGTTGAGGGAATTCCTTTACTGCTTTAATCTTGGAATCCAAAGTGTGAATCCCTTTACTATTTACTTTATGACCCAGAAACTCTATTTCAGCCTTAAGGAAGGTACACTTTGACAGTTTAACCTTTAATCCAACATCTTGTAATCGCTGGAAAACTCTATCCAGTTTTTGAAGATGTGAATCAACATCAGGGCTGACAATAATTAAGTCATCTAGGTATGCAACAACATCTTGAGTCATGTCACTAAATATCGTATTTATCATCCTTTGAAATGTTAGGGGTGCATTAGATAATCCAAAGGGCATTCTTATAAATTGCCAATGACCATTTGGGGTGCTAAAAGCTGTAACAGGTTTCGATTTGTCATCTAATTCTACTTGCCAATAACCACTAATTAGATCAAGACTAGTAAAGACTCCGTTATTTTCCCCAATCTCCATGAGGATATCTTTGAGTACAGGTAATGGGTACCTATCCTTGACAGTTTTCTCATTTATCTTCCTATAATTAATAACAGGACGGAATTCACCTGTTTTCTTAGATACTAAAAATAATGGGCTGTTATAAGGACTGTTTGAAGGTTCAATTATTCCCTCTTTTGACATATCATCCACCATTTTATTCATTATTTGCCTCTGACTATGAGGTAATCTATAAGCTTTAACATATACTGGATCTGTGTCAGTTAATTTTGTGTGATGTTTTACTAGTGTTGTTTTCCCCAACCGCTCACCAGGTAAGACAATAGCTGACCTGTGATTAGCTAATGTGTGTAAAAGCTGTGTACGATGTGAAGGAAAATCATTTACTTTTACATGCTCACTTAATTCATTAGTAGTTTTCGTAAATTGCAATTCATCAACAATGTGTATGTTGGCTAAGGGAGGAGATTCTTTTTCCACCTCTATGGGTTTAATAAACACAAGAAAGTCACCTATATATGTACCAGGTTTAATGTTCACTGCTAGATCTCCCTTGTTAAAAATTGGAACTTCGATGAAGTTGTCTTTCTGCATCAGAGAAAATATGGACTCAATACCGACATTTTATTTATTCTACATGTTTCACTCAAGGATATGGTTTGGTTTCCTTCATAATTATCACCTTTCACTTGTACCTTAATGATAGCAACCCCCTTACTTTTTAAATAGGTTTTATTTTCGACAATGCCTGCCAGTCTAATCTGTGAGTCATCCCCCTCGAGTGCCCCAGCACCCACAGCTGGTGGTGCCTGATGACTCATAGGACAACAAGGATACACTTGACCCTGAAAGATAATTGACTGAAGTGAAATTGCAATGTCAAGGTTATGTTCTGTTAATTCTTTTAAACCCAATAGGCCATCAGTTGGTAAACTGAAGTTTTCACAGACATAAAACTTACATTCTAGTCTTGGATTACTTGATGATAGTGTGATAGGAAACTTCACCATTCATTTAATGATTAACTTACTACCAGATAAGGCAGTTAAATTTAAATCTGATGGCTGAATATTCCATCGTTCCTGCGGGTTTTCCCTTAACAGCCGTTTAAATGTTACTTCCGACATTAAGGAGACACAAGCTCCTGTATCTACAGCTAATGAGACATTTGTATTCCCCATGTTACAAGGAAGTGAAAGTACATCCACTTTACCCAAAGCAGCAACAAGTACATTTATTTGTTTAGGTGCGATTAATTTGAAGTTTTTTTTTTTGTTAATATCGTCACCTGTATTTGCACGTCTGTTCATGATTTGTTCTCTGGCATTTAACGTTACTCTACATTCATCTGTGTTATGTGTTGCACTGTTATGAATGATGCAGTACTTATTACTTGGCTTGTTGTCACTTTCACTTACTACCTTATTGTTATCCTTATTTTTGGTATTTGAACGATTGTTCTTATTGAAGTAACATTTATCTAGGCTGTGTCCATATTTCTTACAGATCTTACAGTAAGGCTTCTTCTTCGCTCCCTGTGGTGTGAAGTTAGTTTGTTGTGTTTGTGACATGTTTGGTTGCTGAGTGTGTGTGTCTGTGATCACAGCAACAGGTAGGGCTCTAGGTACATTTAGCGGTTCTTTTTGACTGACTTTAGCTGCATATTTAACCAGTCGATCGTCTGGCTTATACTCTTCTTTAGCAGCTTCAAGTCTGGCTTCCTCTGTCAAAAGCAACACGTATTGGATGTACTCAATGATCTTGTATACATTTTCCGCTTTCATGTTACCCTGTGTGTTCAACCACGCTGACCCTGTTAGGAGTTGTTTAGCATCGCTAATGGTTGAACCTGCTAACGCTAGAGCCGTACTTGAGTTTGCTGTTCCACTGTTACTCCCTGTTCTTCTAACCATTCTGTGTACCCAAGCTAGTGGACCCCCAAACTGTCCTCCACCGAAGACATCTATCAGGTCTTCGCTAAACTGCTTAAAATTATTTAAATTATCTGGATCGGTGAAGGCGGTTGCAGTCAACAATGTACTAGCATGAGAATCTGGTTTAACATGTCCACGTACGAACCTTATCTTTCTTTTGTCATCTGTAATTCCAGCAATAAGCATATTATCTTCACAAACCCTGAGAAAAGTATGGATAGTATAGTTAACATCTTCCCCAGTGAATTCTTTCACAGTATGTGCTTGAGGCAAGACATTAATAGTAGGTGAAGCGTTAGATGCCATTGTCTTAATTGCCACAGTATGTGATGAAATGTTAGTAGAGAAAATTGTAGAGTAAGTACGTCCTGATCGAGTTTTACTGGGTGTAGTGTTAGTTGTTTTCCCAGTGCACAAGTCAGTTAGTGAGGCAGATTTAGTAATAGGAGGAAAGTTAGTGGTTAATTCCCTACCTTTTATGTCTAAATCTAGTGCAAGAAATTTTTTGCTAACAGGAGAGCATACACCATCACTTTCTATTGTACTTACACTTAAATTAGTTATCTCGGTTGAATCAACTAAGCTTTCATTACTTTCGAATATTGCTAAACTACGTTGGAGCTTATTTAATGCTCCTAGTGCGTTTCCATATTTCTTTTCACTCATTCCCTGTCACTTCCGTTTGAAAAATAACAAGAACACTATTCTGTATATATACATGAAGGCATACGCAATATTTAATACTCACAATTATGAATACATAGAATGTGTAATGAGGAAATATGGTTAAATGCGTGTACATATAATATTATATCCTAGTGTGATGACGTAGGATGTGTTATTTATATGTTATATATGTATGTACCTAAGCTACTGACCATATTGTTGGAATAACGTTGATTGTAGTTGGTTGTTATTTCAGTTGTAGTCGCGATGACGTACCAAAACCAAGCCAACGTCCTGAGTTGTGAAGTTCTGAGTTGTGAAGTTTTGAGTTATAATCCCTCAAAATGAAGTTGAAGTTCGATTATCACTTCCCTTAGACTATACTATATGATTAAGTATAGAAGGTATAGTGATGTAGTGATGTCGTACCAAACCACACCTACGTCCTTCCTCTGAAGTGTGTAGTTTTTTTGTGTTTTTTTGTGTGTGTGTGGTTAAGTCAGCTGGCAGAGTGATAATGAGTATAACGATGACGTAATAGCCACGACCGTGTGGTGTGAGGTGGCAGGGTCGATGACGTCACCATTGGCTACTGTAGTGAGAGATGGAGAGAGGCTAGCTTGTTTTGGCTATGAGGTGCTGAGTTGTGTGACCCAGTGTGACTCCTTTGCTCTCACTCTCGTCTCACTACTATAACCTCTTCTTCACTCTGTCTCGTGTGGCGGCTAGAATCATCTACCCACCACAAACATCAGCCCTGTGCCTGATTGTTTATGTTTATGTATAGCATTGATCATATTCCAGGTTGACTACAATTATTGTCACGTGATCGTATTCCAGGTTGACTGGCGGTCATTGTCACATGATCAATTTCCAGGTTATCTACAAAACCTTATATACCATGTGCGACCTGAACGAATAAAACAGATTAAAAACCTCACGATTAGTCTCTCTCTAAACCTCGCCAGGAGATCAAAGTAGCAGCCGCTACACTGGTGACCCCGGAGTGACACCAAGCAACCAAGCAAACGAACCAAGCGAGGCCTTTACAATATGACTCCACCCACTGAGTCCGACGACCACCCAGCCGCCGCAGCCCAAATCAAACTACCAGCATTCACCGCAATTGAAGCGCCAACTTGGTTTAGTCGTGCTGAAGTACAATTCCGGCTTAAAAAAGTAAATAACTCCTCCACAAAAGCTGACCACGTCTTAGCAGCCCTCTCAGATGACATCTTCCCTCGCATAGCAGAGTGGTTGGAGACAAAGGGTGTTGCAGCAGTAAAATATGAAGACCTGAAGGCTTATCTCCTGCAACGTTTTACACCTTCACCGGCTCTACGAACTGCACAACTGCTCCAGCTGTCGAGACAACCACTTGGCGACCAGAAACCTTCCGAGGCCTTACTGGAAATGAAGGCTTTAGCAAGACTTCCTCCTGCACCGGGTGGAGAGCCACGCCAAATCGACCTATTACGAGCACTTTGGCTGCTTCGCCTACCAGAACCCATTCGTGCAGCTATTCCCAATGCAGAAGAAATCAAGGAGGATGACCTTCAGCTTCAAGCAGACAAATTGGTAGACGCCCATGCGGCATCAGCTCGCCACATTGCTGCCGTACCTGCCAATTCCCCTTGCTCCCAAGAAGAGGCCCTGGAGGTCTCAGCAGCATACCACACACCAAAGGCCTAAACAACGGTACTATGCAGCTCAGCCACGCCGAGTATGGGCCAAGAGGAACTTCACAGACAACCTTTGTTTCTACCATACCACTTTTGGTCCTCGAGCCAAAAAGTGCGAAGAAGGATGCCGATGGTCAAAAAACGAGTAAAGCGGCCGTCACGCATTGCGGCGGCCCCCAGTGGAGTTAAGGCTTTCTTTCTACAGGACCCCAAGTCAGGCACTCGTTTCCTCGTAGACACCGGAGCTGCTCGTTCTCTCCTGCCAGTAGCGCGATGCAAGGGCCCCTATCAACCAGCAACCAACACCCGTCTGACTGCAGCTAATGGCACTACCATTCCAGTATATGGCCGACAACTTCTGAAAATCAACATCGCTGGTCGTACTTACAGCTGGGACTTCATAGTGGCGTATGTCACTCTCCTTCTACTCGGCGCCGACTTCTTAGCCCACTATCAACTCCTCGTCGACGTTGCTGGATGTCGCCTGATGGATGCAGCCTCCTTAACCGCCACTCTCATCACAGCTGCACCCATCAACCTTGCTCTAGAAGTGAACAACGCAGAGAATAGTTTTTCTCACCTCCGCAGAACCTACCCTGACGTCTTCAAGCCAGAACTTCGCCAACAACCTCAGCTGCCAGCAAAACACGGTATCTACCATCGTATCAAAACATCTGGCCCACCTGTGTTTTCCAAGTTTCGGCGATTGGCTCCAGATAAACTGGCGGTAGCAAAACAGACCTTCGCTGAACTTGAGCGTTTAGGCATCTGCCAAAAGGCATCAAGTCCATGGGCATCACCTCTACACATCGTAACCAAGAAGGATGGCACGTTACGACCATGTGGCGACTACAGACGCCTCAACACAAAAACAGAAGCCGACCACTACCCACTACCCAACATTGCGGATATTACCTCCTTCCTCCACGGCGCCAAAATCTTCTCCAAGCTGGACCTCCTCAAAGGCTACTACCAGGTCCCTATGCACCCAGATGATATCCGCAAGACAGCTATCACCACACCTTTTGGCACCTTCACCTTCAACTACAGTTGTTTCGGACTTCGAAACGCGGGTGCCACCTTCCAGAGGATGATGGATGGTATCCTCGGCGATCTTCCCTTCTGCGCAGGTTACGTTGACGATATCCTCATTTTCTCTGCTTCAAAGGAAGAACACGTGCTACACCTAGCTCAAGTTTGGGAACGCCTGCAGCAAAATGGCCTAGTGGTGCGATACGACAAGTGCGTATTCGGCGTTAGAGAAGTGGATTTTCTGGGACACCACCTCTCACCTGCTGGAGTTGCACCTCTTCACGACAAAGTGGCCTCCATCCAACGTTTCCCTACTCCCCCTACAGTCAAGGCCCTCCAAAAATTCGTTGGAATGGTTAACTACTATCATCGGTTCCTGCCCAAGATTGCATCCACCATGGCGCCACTATACTCGGTACTAGCAGGCAAACCCAAGGATCTGACATGGGGCCCTACTCAAGAAGAAGCCTTCCAGAAAGCAAAAGATGCCCTTGCCTCGTCGACTCTCTTGAGTTTTCACGACCCCAAGAAGCCTCTCGTCGTCACCACGGATGCCAGCAACATTGCCATCGGAGCTGTTTTGGAACAAGTGGTACATGGACAGCCTCGCCCCCTGAGTTTTTTCAGCTGCAAGCTCAATAAAGCTGAAAAAAACTACTCCACCTTCGACAGAGAGCTCCTTGCCGTCCACCAAGCCATCCGCCACTTCAGTCATTTCTTGGAAGGCGCAACATTCACTGTGCAGACAGATCACATGCCTTTGGTCCACGCCCTTACAAGACAAAGAGATGCTTGGTCCCCTCGACAACGCCGACACCTCTCAGCAATTACAGAGTTCAACTGTACTCTCACCCACCTGCCAGGCAAGAAGAATCCTGTAGCTGATGCACTCTCCAGAATAGAGATCAACGCAGTTCAGCTAGGACTTGACTACAATCACCTCGCCAAGGAACAACAACGGGACCCAGAAACGGCAGCAGTAAGGACAAAAATTACAAATTTACAATGGAAGGATGTTCCTCTGGGCGATTCTAACATCTCCATCCTCTGCGACGTGAGCACCGGACGACCGCGCCCTTGGATTCCTTCAGCCCTACGTCGTCACGTTTTCAACTTAGTCCACAGCCTCTCTCATCCCTCACGTCGAGCAACCTCACAACTACTTACACAGAAGTTTGTCTGGCACAAGATCTCCCATGACGCAGGAAACTGGGTGCGATCCTGCGTGCCCTGTCAAAAATCCAAGGTTCATCGTCACACAGAAACCGGCCCAGGAACCTTCCACCAACCACAGAGGCGTTTCGCTCATATTCACGTGGACGTTGTAGGACCCCTTCCTCCTTCCGAAGGACATCGTTACCTGTTCACCATTATCGATCGTTCCACCAGATGGCCAGAAGCCATCCCCATGGCCAACGCGACGTCAAATTCATGCGCCTCCTCTCTGTTGTCAGGTTGGATCTCCAGATTCGGCATTCCCGAACACATCACCTCCGACCGTGGCACAACCTTCACTTCACAATTATGGACCTCCTTAGGACAGTTGATGGGCACGACAGTCCATCACACTACAGCCTACAACCCAGAAGCAAACGGCATGGTAGAACGACTCCACAGAACTTTGAAAGCCGCTTTGATGTCACGATGCAACAGCTCCACATGGTCATCGCAACTACCCTGGGTACTCCTTGGCCTTCGAACCACGCCAAAAGAAGGTCTCGACGCCTCTCCAGCAGAAATGGTCTTTGGTGAACCACTCATCGTCCCCGGCGAATTCTTCCCTGACGCACCATCAAGCAATGACATCAACCGCCTTAGGAGCATCGTCGGGAAGTTGGCGCCTTGCAAGCAGACATACAAGCCACCAGACCACCGCTACATCCCCCGAGACCTTCATTCAACAAAGCATGTGTTTCTTCGCACCGATGCCCGAACACCACCCCTAACACCACCTTACTCTGGCCCATACGAAGTCATCGAAAGAAAAAAGAAGGCATTCTTGCTACGAATAAAAGGCTCCAATGACTGGGTCTCCATAGACAGGCTCAAGCCAGCCTATCTGCTAGACGACGACCTCCCTCCTGTACGTCTCTCCAGAGCAGGTCGCCCCCTCTCACACACATCAGGACATTTTCGCTGAGGGGGGAGTATTGTGGCGGCTAGAATCCTCTACCCACCACAAACATCAGCCCTGTGCCTGATTGTTTATGTTTATGTATAGCATTGATCATATTCCAGGTTGACTACAATTATTGTCACGTGATCGTATTCCAGGTTGACTGGCGGTCATTGTCACATGATCAATTTCCAGGTTATCTACAAAACCTTATATACCATGTGCGACCTGAACTAATAAAACAGATTAAAAACCTCACGATTAGTCTCTCTCTAAACCTCGCCAGGAGATCAAAGTAGCAGCCGCTACACTCGCCTAACTTCACTTCTCTTTTTTTATTAACCCTTTGTGCTCTTTCTCGGTTATTACTTGCCTTTGTAATTGTTTGTATTTCTCTTTTTTCCTTTTCTTTTTTTTCTATACCATTTCATATCCCACCGCTGCCACCAATGTTCTGGCGTAACTTACTTACACCAAGTGACGAGAGTACACGAATAGGTGGCAGGCAACTGGCTGTCTTTTGATGTCTCTTCGGAGTTTGATTTTATTATAAGGCTTTTTATAATTATTAGGATTGAGAAAATAATAGCAAGATTAAATTAGATTAATCACTTTTTATTTATAACACGAGTTAGTCTACAGAGTCACAATATGTAGCTTGCACGGGTTTAAGCTAGGCTAGGAAGCTAACTTTAAGGAGAGATAACACGCTAGGATTACCTGTGATCGGATCGGTTATCGGTAGCCAACTGGGGCTGTAGGAGCGCAACTAGGTCGCGTCCCTTGTGTATCATATGATCTGTATCGTCACTTTATGCTGGCGTGTTACTGGTTCCCACAGTCAGTGAGTCCCATTCTCTTCCCGTTCAAGCGTAGGTCAGCAGTATTAGAGCATCATGTGACGGGTGTAAGTCTGAGTGTCTAAGTGACCCATATAAGTAAGTATTAAGTAAGTTATTATAAGTAGCCCTCCAATGAAGGTGAAACCGTAACAACTTAGTAATTTTAGATCCTCCAGACTTACAGCTTTGTGGCATAGATGGTACAGTATTTCCTACCTTGGGCAAAATTCCACTTAACACTTATCTCATGCCAGACATGCCTCCTATCACTTTGATTTTCTACATATCAGACGGCATTAACATTCCTGCAGATGCTCTCATTGGCCGTCCTGCCCTCAATGATCATGAAATTGACCTTTATCCACGTTGTCATGGTATAGTGTGGCGTGAGAAATTCATTCCTGAAGTGATTAAACCAAAAGCCTATTCCAACTCTCGTCCTGTTCATACTGCCTCTTCCATACTAGACCAATCTACATATGTTGATACACTTGCATCAGATCAATATTCTGTATCTCCACAAAATGAACAAATTTCACAAATTCAAGAAGTTCCTCCTGACATCTCTGTTACTAACACTGTGTCCATTCCAGACATTCCTAATGAGACTAGTCATACCCAATGTTCCAAATTAAACAAAAGGCGTCGTTCAGTTGGTCGACCTTCTCGTTCAAAGCTATAGACGATTCATAAAGGATTATGCTTCAATTGCTTCTCCACTCACTTCACTTCTCAAGAAAGATGTACCTTTCCAATGGTCAGAGACTCGACAAAAGTCATTTTGTGATCTTAAACATGCCCTCACATCTGCACCAGTATTAGCATACCCTGACTACTCTAAGCCTTTTATTCTTAATACCGACGCAAGCGAGACTCAAATATTTTTGGCTTACAATGAGGAGAGACATAAACAATCATATTGACCTCTGTCACACATGTGCTAGAACCAAGGGAAATATTCATCCACATGTCCCCATACTTAGTTACCCAGTTCCATCTTCACCTTGGGATGTAATTGTCATTGATCTCTTGAAGCTCCCTCTCACAGAACGTGGTAACCAGTATATGCTTGTCTGTGTCTGTGTGACCTCACCTGGGGGTGAGGAAACTCCTACCAGGCGCGTCCCCCGGGTGGCGGATGGGGGAAAACCCTGAGAAATCAGGGCTGTCTCGAATATACTGAATAAGAGACCGTGGACCAAAACCGTGGAAGAGAATTGGGGACCTCACCACGTAATACCCAAGAAAAACCATGGATCAAAATCAAATACAGAATAACGCCAACGACGTGAATAGGAGCTATGCCAATGCAGATGCTAATTCGTCCGGTCGGGATGGTTATGGGCCACAGGTAACACCCGTCCGTAATCAAGCGACTGTGTGCAACAAGGACAAGATAAGAATTGGAACATGGAACGTTAACACCTTATATCAACCGGGAAAATACGACAACCTAAGACAAGAGATGAAGAGAATGAAATTAGACATAGTCGGAGTAAGTGAAGTAAGATGGACTGGTGGTGGGCGATGCGTTGGGGAGGGAGTGGAATTCGTGTATGGAGGAGGGGGAGAGCACCATAGAGGAGTAGGAATAATGATGTCCACCAAGATGGCAAAATGTCTGAAAGGCTATATGGTACTGTCTGATAGAGTTATCTTAGCAAAATTTGCTGGGAAACCAATCGATGTAAATATTATACAGGTATATGCCCCAACAGGAGAACATCCAGAAGAGGAAATAGACGAA
Organism: Petrolisthes manimaculis; assembly: GCA_034508575.1. Taxonomy (NCBI): domain Eukaryota; kingdom Metazoa; phylum Arthropoda; class Malacostraca; order Decapoda; family Porcellanidae; genus Petrolisthes; species Petrolisthes manimaculis. Next base: position 31,077 of record JAWZYT010004662.1, read on the forward strand.
TTCTATGAAAAAGTGGAAATTGCTATGAGACAATGTAAACCACAGGAAATTATGGTAATGATGGGTGACCTTAATGCTAAAATTGGTGAGGGAAGACAAGGAGAAGTGGTGGGACCCCACGGACTGGGCAACAGAAATGAAAGAGGAGACAGGTTTGTGGAGTGGTGTGCAGAGAAGAAGCAAGTTATAATAAACTCCTTCTTTAGGCACCATCCAAGACGTTTGTGGACTTGGAAAAGTCCCGGAGGACAATACAAGAACCAAATTGACTACATCACTATAAATAAAAGGTTCAGAAATGCAGTCACACAATGTAAAACCTATCCAGGAGCAGATTGTGGAATTGGATGTGATCACGTGCCAGTGGTGGCAGAGGTGAAGGTCAAACTTAAGAAAATAACAAAACCACAACTAAAAGCTAAACGAGAGTGGAGCCTCTTAAAGAGAGAAGAGACTAAAAACGCTTTTGAAGTGATAGTACGGAATAATTGCGAGGCACTTTAGGAAGACGAGGATCCACAGGAGGGTACAGGTGAACAAGAGGCAGAAAAGGAATGGAATTCTATACAAAGGGCGATACAGGATGCTGTCGAACAGTGTGTGCCAGAGGAGAGAAGACGGGTTAAGCTGATATGGATGACAGAGGAGATCCTGGATCTAATGGAACAAAGAAGATTACTGAAAGGAAACCCAGATAGATATAGAGATAAGGATAGGGAAGTTAGGAGAAGATGTAGAGAAAGAAAAGAAGAATGGCTAAATGAACAGTGTAGAGAAGTAGAACAGCTGGAAAGGGTGAACCAAAGACTGATGTTTGCAAAAATAAAGGAATTTAATGGGAATAGACAACCAACAAAAAGCATAGTCATAAAGGATGAACAAGGAAATGTTATAATGGACAAGGAAGAAGTTTTAATGCGATGGGAAGAATATATGAAAATACTGTACGATGAATTTAGATGTAACCAGTACCACCTGGAGGAGGAGATGAATGGACCTACAATACTCAAAGAGGAGGTGAGAAATGCTATTAAATGTATGAAAAGGGGCAAAGCGGTTGGTGAAGATGAAATTTCTGTCGAAATGATTGAGGCAACTGGAGAATATGGTGTAGAGAAAGTAACCAAGTTAGCCAATATGATCTACAATTCGGGTTATATACCAAAAAGAATGAGGGAATCAACATTCATACCTATACCAAAGATGGAAGGCACCCTGGAATGTGAGAAACATCGGTTGATCAGTATCATGAGTCAACTCGGAAAGATAATATTGAAAGTGATGAACAACAGAATAAAGCAGAAGATAGATAACTATGTACAGGAAGAACAGTATGGATTCAAGAAAGGCAAAGGAACGATAAACGCGATATTCGCCCTGAGAATGATCATGGAGAGAACAGTTGAGATGCAGAGGGATGTTTTCATATGCTTTATCGATTTTGAAAAGGCTTTCGATACGGTGAGGCATGAACCACTGATGAAGATGCTCAGAGACTTTGGATTGGATGGTAAGGACCTAAGACTTTTACGTAACCTATATTGGGACCAAAAAGCAGCTGTGAAGATTGAACATGAAAAAACTGATTGGGTAGAAATACACAGAGGTGTCAGACAAGGGTGCGTGCTATCACCCAATCTGTTTTTATTATATGGACAAAAATGTATTGAAGAACTGGAAAATGAAGAGGGTATCAGAATAGGAGGAAGAAATGTGAACAACTTGCAATATGCGGACGACACCGTGTTAATAGCGGACTCTGAGAAAAAATTACAAAGATTGATTGAAAAGCTGGAGGAATCAAGTGAAAGAAGAGGACTGGAGATAAACCTTGGGAAAACAGAGGTCATGGGAATTACTAAGAGGCAAGAGAGACTGGTAGTAAATGTTCAAATTCAAGGCAGAATCATCAAACAAGTGAAGGAATTTAAATATCTAGGAAGTACGATCTCTGAAAACGTCGAATGTGAGAAGGATATAAAAATAAGAATAGCTATTGCGAAAACAAATTTCGGAAAAATGAAGAAAATATTGACAAACATCTCTACAAGCATGAATTTAAGATTAAAAATATTAAGATGCTATGTATGGTCAACATTGACATATGGTTGTGAGGCGTGGACACTTAAAAAGAAATTGGTTAAACGACTGGAGGCAGTAGAGATATGGTTCCTGAGAAGGATGATGAGAATCCCATGGACAGATAGAGTCACAAATGAGGAAGTATTAAGAAGGGTCGGTACAGGGAGAAGTCTGTTACAGAACGTGCGGAGAAGACAACTTGGATTTTTGGGACACATCTTGAGAGGGGATCACCTTGAGAAACACTGCCTACTGGGAAGAATAGAGGGGAGACGAGCGAGGGGGAGACAGAGATTGAAGTTTATGGACACGATTCTTCAACATATTGGTGATGGACGAAGAACTGTGGACCTGATCAGAATGGCTGACGATAGGGGGAGATGGAGATCCATGGTCGCCGACGTCACTCGACTGGCACTCCGGTAAAAGTGTTGATCATTTTTCACGTTTTTCAGTTCTTGTTCCAATTCCAAACAAAGCAGCACAAACAGTTGCAAGAGCAATTTTGAATTATGTTATTTGTCCATTTACTACTCCTAAAGTGATCCTTTCCGACAATGGTACGGAATTTGTTAATCAGGTTCTCATTTCTTTGTGCAAAGAGTTCAATATCAAGAAAGCCAATGTTCTTCCTTACAGGCCCAGTGCCAATGGCCTAGTAGAACGCCATAATCGTAAAATCCTCAACACCTTACGTTCTCTTATTCCTGATACAAATACTCTTTGGGATAATTATACTCCTCAAGTAATGGCTTCCTTGAATTCCACTATCAACACATCCATTTCTGAAACTCCTCACTACATATTGTTTGCTCAAGACAAGAGGCTTCCTTACGAACTCCTTGCTAAAAAGCCGAATCCTGTTTACAACATGGATGATTTTGTTAAAACAAATGTTCACACCTTTCAGCAGATACATCAACGGATTCAACATTCACTTGCTCTGTCCAAAGCTGACATGCTTCTTTACCATAATAAATCAGCTTCCAATTTCTCACTTGATATTGGTGACATAGTGTATTCTCTAGTGGAAGTTAAGCATTCAAAATTAGATCCAAAATTTGATGGACCCTTCAGAGTTATTGCCAAAGAGCATGTTAATAAAGTTAAGCTTTTGAGATTGAAAAAACATACTGAAACCATAGCCCACCTTGATTCCCTCAAAAAAGTACACTCAGGTCTTGACTGTGAAGATCCTCAGTTCATCCCTACTGTATCTCAACGCCCACATTCATCTCCACCACCTGCCTCTCCAGAGAACCCTCCTCTTTTCAGTCAACCCCCTCAACATTCTTACAATCTCCGCAGTCATACATAAGTCCATGTTCCTATTTTTTAGTATTCAAGACTTTCTAATCTTTGTAACTATTTTTTTTATATTGTACTCATTATTATTGAAATGGTATTATGATAAATTGTGTATTACATGTATTGTATTTCAATTTTATATGCTTATGAATTTCAACTTTAAACCTATTCTTGCCTAGATTGTATATTGTACGGTTTACATTTCCATTTATGTTACATTCTTGCCTAGATTGTATAGCCGTCATCTGGTCGTCCAAGCGGAGGATTGGGGTACCGAAACCGTCTTGGGAGCGCTTGGTTTTAGTGACGAGAACTGACCAAATACGTAGAAACTGTGTTCTCGTCGTCCAGATACGGATTGGGCAGAAACAAAAGAAAGTTTGTAAACAAAGTCGTAAGAAAATACTACAAATTGGTCTACTTTTCCTTCACTTTTCTCATATTATGAAGCAAATTTGTGTCCTAAGTTGCATGTATTATACACCAAAATATGCAGAATTAAGAAACAAATAAGATGATGCCAACTAAAAGTCTCTTGATATGATCTTTTGTTGAAGACTTGCGATTTTTATTACTTTATTCTCGATTTTCGGTGAAAAATTTACTATACTTGCTAGAGATAGGTTGCCAAAAAGGTGATTGATTAGCTATATTTCTGGAATGCCCATCAACCATTTCGCAACACTTCAGACATCCACCTTAATAATTGCTGAAAGTGCACATGATATTTATTCACCTTTTTGGTACTCTCTTAAGTTCCAGGCTCAGTTCATGGACTAATAAAGTGTTTGTGTGCCTCTCATCATGTCAAGATGATCCTTGATTTTGGTTTTATGGTGTGCAGCCTGTGATTATCTTTAGGGCTCTATTCTGTATGGGTGTGAAGGGTGTTGGAGATGAGTCTCAGTAAGGTTGGTGGTCTGTAGGTGTGGTAGCTGTGCAGTCTGTCATTATCTTTAACGTTAGGGCTCTATTCTGTATGGGTGTGAAGGGTGTTGATAGTCTCAGTGAGGTTTGAGGCTGAGGCAGGACTTACATAATCCATCATTAATCGAATATAGTAATTGTTTGCATATTGTAGTTGTGGTTTCTTTGTTGTGTCCAAATATTGAGCTGGCAAGTGATCTGAGGGCTTTACATTTTTACATGCATTTGTTTTTGATGGCCATTATGTTATTTGAATGTCATGGATGTGTTGTATATTATGCCAAGTATTTTGTATGTGTGTGTAAACTCAAGGTCAGTATAGGTAGGCAATGCAGTGTTGATTGCAGCTTTTATTTCGTGAAAATAAACTCTTAGTATCAAACATAATGCTGTATACATTTTCTTATCCAAACAAAATTAAGGTACAATATCACACAAAGTACAAAAATATATATGCATTATATAAGGTTATTCAAAAGAAGTTTCTGCTAGCATGGTAAAATGAGTACGAGCTTGCATTCATGAAAATAGATTACAGTTGAACATATGATCTGCTATTGCTTCTTAAACACTGTAAATAAGTTCTGTATATTATGTCTTAAATGCATATATACAGCGTATAATACACATTTAATAAATATTATAATATGTACATGAATCATCTTGTACATATGGTACAGTACTTGGTTCAGCACTCACATAATCAAAGAAAAATGCGCACATGTAGGAATGATGGTTGTGAAAAAATGAGAATGGTCCAAAGATTGGAGAAGTCTTCTATTGTGTTTTAGGTCTTCAGCCATTATGGCAGGAGTTGTTGTTGAAGTTCCTCAAGCTGTCTGGCCGAGCAGCCCCGAGCTCTCGAGGAAGGCCATGGCCTGAACCGGGCTTTCCCAAAGTGCACTCAGAGTACAGTATATGTTGTGTTGTTGGCTAGTGTGGTTGTGTGCGTTGCAGTCTTCAACCACCCCCGAAGGCTGTCAAGGAAGGCAGCTATGGGAGCCAAATCATCACAACACCAGGGGGCACGAGTCCCTAGACATGGAGTAGGGCTCATCAGTCTAGAATAGGTGCAGTAGAAATGAGTTACTTGAGAGGTGCATGTGGACTTACAAGTCGGGATGGAAAAAGTAATGAGAGTGTGTATGAGAGATGTGGTATGAGTAAGAAAGCAATTGGTAATGAGTGTGGTGTGGTTGAGAGTGAAGTGTAATACATTGAGGTGGTTTGGATATGCTTCCTCTCTCCCTTATGCTCTTCCTTGGTTATTGTACCAGTAAAATTTGTAAAGTACTAGTTAGTATCAATGAGACAACAAGAGGAGTGCCATTGTTAATTAAGGAAACTGAACTGCTCTAAACCATTGCATATAATTATCAGGGCATACATTGTTAGTAAAGGAAAAAGTTTCCTTGAATTAAATATTGAATATCTATTTTTGCAAATGACTGTAAGTCTGGATTAAAGTATTTTTAGCTTTAACCTACTCTCAGCAAAGGAGGTCGAGGAGATGGGCGATACTGAAGGAAGACTCTCCGCTTGTGCTTCAACTAAATGGGACTGTATGCAACTACAGGCATCATTTGTGTCATCGAATGCACGTTCACAGTACAGACACACAGTCCTGGAAGTAAAGAATTTAATGTAGTAACCTACCATGATAAGAAACAGTTAAAGAAGGGAATACAGTATCTGGTACTTGACATATTAAACACACATGCTTAATAAACTACATTTGCAATGTAGTACAAAAATTACCTCTCCCTATATAACGATAAGAAAGTTATTGAATTAGTTAGACCTAACATAATCATTTTATAGAATTTATTGCTGTTCTGTAGCAGTGTCCGGCTATGTCCCGATTAGGTCATGGTAGTTTAACAAGGTTAGGTGCCATTGGTTGCTCTGGTTAGGTGCCGGTAGTTATAATTACTGCAATCACATTTGAAATACACATGAAGGTTGACCTCTTATATCCTACAGTGATACTGTGTTTAAGTCAGAACCGGTGAAAGTCAAAGTCCATTCCTGTATTTTAAGATTGATTAAAAACAGAAAAAGTTGGCATGATTCTATTGTTTTACCAAGAACTGATTTCCAATAAAGTACAATACTTCCCTTCACCTTAATAATATTACATAATTATCAAGAATGGGTCACATAACCCCTATGCAATCCATATAATCTCATATAAGTTAAATTAGATACGAGAACATAAAAAAAATAATAATAATAATTTATATCATTATCGTGATTCTCCAGGTTTTAACAATTACTATTTTAGTAGAAATGGTAGACTAATATGAACTCTACACCTGCTCTAATCTGTCATTGCTATACTTAAAGCCTTATTTGTGTTGCTATCGCTCTATTTTACAGCCTGTTGCACCTACAATTCATGTATTATTATGCTATTAACTTACTTGTCATATCTTTAATGGCCGCCATATTTACTGCTATACTTCTCCTATCCTCCTATCAAGCTTACCGAATCGCTGGTCTGAGGCGAGCTTGGATGGATACGTTGTTGGTCTTGGTTTAACCCTTAACGTCCGGACCGCGGTCATAGACGGCCCCAGGAAGCGGCCGGGTGGTGTCTTACACCCCTGCCATGTGGTGACCGGGCGGGATGAAGCACCGCTATTGCCAATGTCGGCATTTGCGAGCCCAATTTGGCGTTTTTTTTTTTACTTGGCTATACTTCACCACCATCCCTACAAATCACCATCGTCAGTCAGTGTGTTACTGACTGTAAACATGGATGGATGTGGATTAGATTTCTCGTGCGTGTCCGATTCTGTGTTGCGCCCTGCTTACTTACAACACTGACTGCCACCCGCGCGGGCCACGTTCAGTTGTCGTCAGAGCCACTCCACCTAAGCGAACGCAGCCGCGCTCACACGAAAAAGTACCCTTCATTCCTCACTTAATTTCTCGGCAACGGAGAGTTGTAGAGAGCTGAGGTTGGTTTTATTGGAAAGAGGAAGAGTTGATGGTGCTAACAAGACCAAATTTAAGTTGTTCAGTATCGTAGTTTAGACGTACAGAGTAAGTGGAATAGAGCGATTTTGGAAAAATCGGCCAAAAGCGCCCGGCCAGGCAGTAGGGAAATTAAGACTAGCCCCGGACTGACAGTGCGGCTATCCATAGTTATCCCGTCGCGGAGGGGTTAAGTGGCTGGCAGCAGGGTCCATCTTGGTGGATCGTCGAATCCTTTTGACCGACCAGAACAGTTCCGCTTGCTTTAGCTTGGTTTAACCCAAGCGAACTTCGTATCCGATTGACGTCCAGATGACGGCTTTAATTGTACGGTTTACATTTCCATTTATGTTACATGTTTTGATTGAAAGGTTGTATTTCTGAGCATTAATTTATGTCAATTATGTACATTTTTCTTATCAACTAGTCATAAGTTATCTACTCATCTATGCAACTAATTTAATATGTTCCATTTTACCTTTACATATGCCAATTCAGATTTTGATTTATCATAGTTGCCTATTGCCTTGTTGGTGACACTCGACTTGATATCATCCATTTATTTGATTTAGTTTTTCTTGTCGAGATGAGGTCATCTCGAGGCCGTGGCCGAGCATATGTGAGCCTTTAGTATTAGTTAATTAAGTAAATATTAAGTAAATGTATAACTTGGCAACACTTACTGCTGGTAATACTGATTCCGACAACAAGAACAGCAGCTGCTTGGAGCGACCACTATCAGACCAGCTCCCAACATAACGAGTGCTACTCTGCTGTGTATTTATCTCCCTGCATTGTAAATAATACATCTATCACACCAAGCCTCCAAGATTTATTCAGCCTTACGACCTCTCGACTACGCTTACCACATATGTATGGAATCTTAATGACTTTAAAGTTAAAGTTGCAGGGTTTTAGTTCTGGTATCTATCTCTGATGAGATACTCTCCTGAACGTCAGCCAGGCAAGCCCAACTCCCTACCATGGTGCCCAGCCATGGCAGTAACCCCCCAGTAAACAGTTTGTAACTCTCGGGCCTGGGCGAGGCTCGATCTGCCGACCTCACGGATGTGAGGCAGGCGCGTTACCACTGTACTAGCCAGGTTACCCTGTTGTAGCTGTAGTTCATGATTTAGGCCCAGGTAATGTGAAGATGTGGAAGCAATTAGGGATTGCTCCTGTGGAAACAAAGAAAATTTCATTTAAGAACCCTGTGGCTGATCGGGAGATATACGTTTTTGCTGATGTCCCACATTTAATCAAACTGATAAGGATCTGAAGGATCAGAGTTTCATATCGAGTTCTTGTATTAGGGAAATGCTAAAAGCAACAAAGACGGAATATGGCTTGGCATATAAATTAAGTGACATGCATTTGGAGGTATCAAACAATCAGAGACAACGAGTCAAATATGCAACCCAACTTTTGTCAAGTACATGTTCTAAATCAATTAGATACCTTGGAGAAAAGGGACTGCTGGCAAGTAGATACTGGAAAGAAACTGCTGATTCCATCACCCTGGTGGACGAATGGTTTGATGTAATGAATTCTTCCCATATGTTTGGCGACAAATAATCACGTAATGCATTTGGAACTAATCTGTATGACCAGATCAATGTTTTGCAAAGAATGACTGACCTAATGTCAACTATGAGAGTGAAAATTCCACATCGTAAAGGACTATACATGTTTCAGAAAGGTGTAATATTATCTTGCCATTCACTAATTGGTTTGCATAAAATGCTTGAAAAGTCTTTCCATGTTGAATACATTCTGACTAGGATATTAAATCAGGATGGTTTAGAACACTTATTTGGCTGCATAAGGCAAATGCACGGACCCTACGAGCACCCTAATGCTCTCAATGTAAAATTCAGCATAAAGAAATTACTGCTAGGTATAGATGTTGCACTACTGTCTAAAAAAGCTAATACAAATACTGATGATGTTGATTGTCTGTCCACGAGCGATGGGTTAAAGCAAACTCCTGGAAACGATAAGAAGTTCTGTGAAAGAGATCTAGCCATAGAACTTTATATCACTAGCAAGTGTTTCACAGACTTAGATGTAGAGTGCGAGACAGAGTATGATGAGAACAAGGAGAATGATGATGCTGAACATGGCGGCAAGTCTATTGATGCTGTTATTGAAAGTGAATCACTTAGGTATATTGGTGGTTATATTGTAAGAAAGTTCTGTATGAAATATCCAGATTTAGGGCAAAAAGCTAGTCACACCACAAGCAAGGACAAGACTTGGATTGAGGAAATTAATAGAGGTGAACTGTAGGTTCCCTCAGAGTCATTTTACAGTCAACTGACCACAATGAGGGAAATATTTCAAACTATACACGGAGACAGTCTGAAGGAGGGAAAGGAATGCTTCAAGCGAATTGTGTCAGAAATTGAAATTGTAAGAGTTGATTTGCCCAAAGATGTAATTACTTTCTTTGCCAAAATATCAGTGTTCTTTAAAATGAGAAAGATGAATAGTGATATTAGGATAAAAAGGAAAACTACCAAAGCCTGCAGAAGTGAAAATAGAAAATATGACAAAATATTAAAGTAAGAATGAAAAATGCTAAAAAGAAAACTGTTGGTTTACCTGTACATAGTTGATATAAAATGTTTTTATTAAATAGTTTTTAATGTAATGAAATATATGTATATCCCTCTTTCAAAAGTAAAGACACTACCAATATGATAAGTATACGGTTTGTTAATCTAAGACATATAAAACATTGGAGAGAGAGAGAGAGAGAGAGAGAGAGTTACATAGAGTTACATAGAATCACAGACCACAACAGACCTTACGGTCCACACGGGGTGATCTGATTAGAAGGTTACTGGTAGAGAATGAATATCTCCCCAGTGATAGTCGTAGGTAAGGATAGCAAAGTAGAAGGCTCTCTCCCCACCCTCCAATCCCTCCGGCCTGAGCCGTACTGGAAATAAAGTTAGGAGTCAGAACCTTGTGGAGTTGGTAGAGAAAACTCCACAAGGAAATTTTATAGGAAAGATAGAAAGTAGTTGAAATTTGGCTTACTTGCCACCTGTAATGGGCAAAAAATTATTCATTAGTAAACATCGAAAGTCGGGGATTAGATGCATGGTGTTTATCAAGGCGACGTTTGAAGCTGTCTACTGTGTTACATTCTATTACGTTACGGGGAAGCCCATTCCATAAGTTGACGACTCGGTTAAAGAAGAAATTCTTGGATTCGTGTGAGTTAAAAGATTTACCTATGATTTTACAGCCATTACCTCTCGTGTAGTTTGATTGATCGATATTGAAATATTTGTTGCAGTCCATATTGTCTATGCCTTTGATTATTTTGAATACCTGGATTAAGTCGCCTCTCAATCTACGTTGTGCTAGTGGGAATAGATTCAATTTATTTAGCCGTTCTTCATACGTTTTGTTTCGTAGACATGGTATCATTTTAGTAACTCTACGTTGGACTCGTTCCAATTTTACTATATCTTTCTGGTAGTACGGGCACCATGCTTGGACACAATATTCCATAAGGGGACGGACCAAGGAATTATACAAAGTGAGGATTGTATCTTTAGACTTATACTCGAATGCTCTGCCAATAAAGCCGATAGTTTTATTTGCTTTCTTAATTACTTCCGTACATTGCTGACTGGGTTTTAGGTTACTTGATATCGTGACCCCTAAGTCTGTCTCTTGATCCACGCTTTTAATTTGATTACCATTTAACGAGTAGTTTGCAGTTACGTTACGATGTCCGATATGGAGTACTTTACATTTATCTGCATTGAAGGACATTTGCCAAGTTTTCGCCCAATTCGACAATTTATCGAGATTATCTTGCATTTCTTTAGTTTGTGCGTTAGTGAGTACTGTATTTGCAATTTTAGTGTCATCGGCAAACTTCGATATTATGCATGAGAGACCTTCATCTATGTCGTTTATGTAAACTAGGAAAAGGATTGGGCCTAAAACTGACCCTTGTGGCACCCCGCTCGTAACGCCAGTCCAATTAGATGATTTACCATTTATTACCACACGTTGTTTACGGTTTCTTAGCCAGTTCTCTATCCATCTTACGGTGTCGCCTTGGATTCTGTGAGATTTTAATTTAGTTATTAAACGTTTATGGGGAACTTTGTCAAAGGCTTTTTGGAAATCTAAATAAATTATGTCTACTGCTTTACTCTTATCATATTCGTTAAAAATGTCGTTTAAAAAGTCTAGTAGATTCGTTAGGCAAGAGCGTTTATTGCGGAAACCGTGTTGAGTGTCTCTGAGTAAGTTATTTTCCTCTAAATGATTTGTAAGTTTATCTCGTATGATTGTCTCTAACATTTTACATACTACTGAGGTTAGGCTGATAGGGCGATAGTTACTAGGTAAAGATTTGCTGCCTTTTTTAAATATTGGTGTTACGTTAGCGAGCTTCCATTCATCAGGTATTTTTCCAGTGTGTAAAGAATAATTAAATAGCAGAGTCAGAGGTTTTACTATTACGCTTTTTGCTTCCTTTATTACGCGAGGGGAGATCGTGTCGGGCCCAGGTGACTTATTTACATTTAATTTATCAATACATTTGATTACGTCATTTTCTGTTATGCTGATATTATTTAAAACCTCTGTGTTTTCGTTTTGGACTGTTGTTTCAGCTGGTATATCGTTCGGGTTTTCTGTAGTAAAGACTGATGCAAAGAAAGTATTTAGGATACTACTCATTCGCTCTTCATCTGTCGTAAAGTCCCCATTTTCATCAAGAATTGGACCGATAGTTGACGTAAGTAAGAGAGAGAGAGAGAGAGAGAGAGAGAGAGAGAGAGAGAGAGTAGGCCAGCTGACGTCACTAGTCCTTCTCGCCTCGCGACCACACTGCCAGCCGGCTGACCTGTCTTAGTGGGTCCTGGTAGCACGGGCTCGTGAATATCACGTCGCTACACACTCGTTAACACCACTATTACGAGTGCCTGCCAGTACTCTGTCTGCATTCACACACGTATCGTTTATTATATATGTTCTGTTATTTTCTCTTATGTCTCACCAGTTATTCTTGTAAATGTATAGGTTAGGTTTATAGTTATAAGATGTCTCGTTGTTTGTCATTTATTGTCTTTATTTACATCATATTATCTAAAATGTTTCATTTTTTTTATTAATTCAACTTATTGTTATAGCCGTAGGACTAGAGCCTGGAATTAAATAATTACTTTTAACTGTTTAAGAGTTTTCAACGTCCTGGTTGTAACAGAATAATTGCACATTTAAAATCTTTATGCTAACAAGATATACACGACAATAATGAAAAATCTCATTGACAAGTGCCATGAATGGCAGTCTTACTCCCGAGTATTGGAGGAACACCCTACACTAAAGAATAAGCATGTAAAATGCGTGGTTACCTTCTTGAAGCTTATTTATAAGGATATTAACTTAAAATAGAGGTAAATATTAATGACTTAGTAGGACGCTACATTGTTGTTGAGAAGGTTACAAATATGCTATTTGGGTAGGAGAAATATAACATTAATTATTATGTTCGCTACGGATAAAATTTGGTTGGTTATCCTTGCTGGTCTGTCTGAAATAGTTATAAGTTAGTATGATACTAGTGAAGTATATTATGAATGTGTTAAGCCCTCCCAATGGTACCATTGGAAAGAGGAAGAGTTGAAGGTATGTAAGAAACTATATTGAAGTCAGTACACTATATAGGTTAAGAGTGAGAGCGTTGTGAATATAGGGGTAATCGAGGAATTTTGACGAGAGCGGCAGGGTAAAACAAGGAGGCAACTACCTTTTACCCCGGGTGGCAGGGGTTAACATGGCTAATGGTTCAACCTGCTAACGCCTAGAGTCGTACTTAACTTAGCTGCTACCCATTACTCACTATACTTCTAACCATTCTGTGTACCCCTGCTAGTGGACTGCCTAACTGCCCCCTACCGATAACATCTATGAGGCTTTCACAACACAGAAGAAAATTAAATAGTATATCTGGATGGGTGAGTGCAGTTGTAGTCAATAATGCCCTAGCAATGAAGTCTGGTTTACTATGTCCCCTACTCCCACCCCCCCTTAATTAAATGTCTCAATTACCGCTAAACTAAGAAAAAAAAAGATCACATCAATAGAGTATTTTCTTTTCGGAATTAATAAAGCTTGCATATGCCAAATTTTCGGGTAAAAAAATCCGGATACGCACATATTAAATACTCACAATTATGAATACATAGAATGTGTAATGAGGAAATATTGTCAAATACGTGTACATATAATATTATATCCTAGTGTGATGATGTAGGATTGTGTTATATATATGTAATATATAATTATATGTATACCTAACTACTGACCATATTGTTAGAATAAACGTTGATTATTGCTGGTTATCTCAGTTGTAGTCGCAATGACGTACCATAACCATACTTACGTCCTTCCTAGTCGTGTTGCACTGAGATGAGTTGTATAATAATCCCGTGTAGATGATGTTGGAATTCTATCACTTCCCTTGGCTATACTGAATGATTGAGTAAAGAAGGTATAGTGGTATAGTGATGCCGTACCAAACCACACCTACGTCCTCTCCTTGTGTGATGAAGTATGGTAGTTGTTGTTGTTGTGGTTAGGATCAACTGGTGGAGTGATGAGTAGAACTGAACGATGACGTAATATCCCCCTCAGTGGTGTGAGGTGGTAGGGTCACCACTGTCTGGTACAGTGAAGGGGGTCAAGACAAGGGCATAGCCAGAAAAAAATATTGGGGGGGGGGGCAACTCGTTCAGTAAGAAAATTAACACCTGTAACCTGTGAAAAATGACTTAACAATTGTTGTAAACAAGCTGCATTTTTGAGGAATTGGGGGGGGGGCCATGGGGGCCATGGCCCCCCCTCTGGCTACGCCCTTGGGTCAAGAGAGGCTAGCATTGTTGTTGTGAGTTCGGACCAAGAACAAATTTATTATTGCTGACTCGGTTGACCTCAGGGGATCTGGCTTATTGACCTCTCACTCTACTCTCTCTCTCTCTCTCACTGCTACCCTTCTTGTCTGCTCTTTTTCTTCACTTAACTTCACTTCTATTATTTTCTCTTTTTAACCCTTTTATTATTTTGTGTTTATTTTTGGGTTATTACTTACTTTTTAATTAACTGTTTTTATTTCTCCTATATTTTAAATCATTTATTTCGTATCCTCACCGCTGTTCACCAAATGTTCCGGTGTAAGAAAGACTTTACTTACTCCCAAACTGATGAGTCGATGTAGGTGTGGCTGGCGACTGGTTTGTTGTTGTTGTCTGTTTAGAGTTTGATTTTAATTATATGGTTTTCTATAACTATATAGTTTTATAAGATACAGCAAGGTTAAAGTAGTTTATTCACTTTTTATTGATAACGCGAAAAAAAATCTTTGAAAAGCCGTGAGTGAACACCGTAGACTTGCATGCTCTGGAGGCAGCTGGCTGCTCGCATCTTACAGTAACATCACGTAGTGTTATTGTAATCAGGTTGTGGACATCGGCGAGGTAAAGCAACTTACTCAGTATTTATAAAATTAAAAATCATACAAATTTAGTTCTCCAAGCAACACATGATCATAATACCATCTACTAGATATATTATTATTATTATTGAAAGAAGCGACAATACGACATATCTAACATTGACACTGTGATAGTGTAATTGTTCCATTAACTTTAAAACGAACATCAGTGAGTTCACTGTCGTTAAATGCTTCAAAAAAGTAAAACATAACGATTTTAGCCAATTTGTTTCGCTATTTCTTTGCTAGTTCTATGTTGTGCTTTTTGGAGGGTATAATGATAATAATAGGTAAAGTTCAATCACCTTATTGTTATGCTTTAATGGGTTTATGACCATTATCTGGTGTAAAAATAGAGTAAAATTGATCATAATCATGCATTATAAAGGCTTGTCCACACGGTCGAAGACGTCACGAATCATGATCTCGTGTCGTTCGTCTAACATCTTCACGATTTTTTTTATGGTTCCTCCACCAGCCCCATTTGATGATATTGATAAATTCAGTGTCAAACGGCCAAGGAGGAACCATAAGATAATAGTGAACATGTAAGACGTTACTGCCTTAATTAATCCTCCCAACTTCTTAATCCCCCCTCCCCCTCCCCTGTCTCGCTTGCCGCCCACACCACCACCACTACAAACGTTTGATCCAATTTCTTCTCAACTAAATCAGTTATCCACAGATGACGTAATATGATACACTTACTCAGTAGTGGAGTGGCAAAGATAAAAAGGACAAGTGTGTGGTTAATTACATACACTACACTCGTGTAAACGATAATAGTTATGCTACGTTGCATAACAGCTGATATGAAATCACCTGTGAAATATCTGGTTTATCAGTAATCTAAGATAACAAACGACACACACACTAGGTTGGTTTAATTACTGTAATGCTTATTACATAACTACGAAAACATATACAGGTAAAATATTCAATATTAAGTGGATGCAATTGTGCTCTCTTGTAACATCAGGCCACTCACTCCCACTTTCCATCGTGACCTGGTAATTATGCCAGGTCCGCAATGTCTAGCTTTGCACGGTAGTCTGTGCCCTGTTTGGCAACAGAAATGGAGAATTAAGCGCGTTTTTTCCATTTCTCACGTCACACCGAACACAGACTGCCAAGCAAAGCTCGCCATGTGGACGTGGCAACAATGTTTGCCCAACATTCATGATCAGTGTTTAATGAGCCTCTGATATTCATACGAAATATTAATATGTTAGTGCTGGCAATCTGAAACTCGGACAGAGGGAACAGGAACTTATCGAAATGCCTCACCAGCTGTCAGTCATATCCCAACCAGAAGGGCACATGTGCTTCACCTTGTAATTCCTGGACTTGTGATTTTCTCTCTCTAAGCTTTTATGTGTTCTTTATCCTAATTCTATAGATGTCTGATATCTGATGCTTTGGATGCGGAGGGATTAACAACAAACACTTATTATTTTAGTCTGGATTATTTTACATTTTCGTCGCAAATATTCACAACAAACTTTAAAATGTTACAGCAAGTTTATACCATAACTGAAGTCAGTCTTTTGGATCCCAATAATATTTACATACAAATCGAGGACTTTCATTTTAAAGATTTATTATGACAGGAATTATGCCAATGATACGAAAACCACAAATAACACTGGGAGAAGTAAACGACAATGCTTCGGTTCGGGAAATAGCTTCGGCTAGTTCGAACCCAATTAAAACTCCTTTTCTAAATTATCAGCCTGTATAGATAAGAATGACTGACGTAATATTCGGCTGATATATCATCATCCATACAACACATGGCAACGTGTTCACCTACAGTGCACATAAGAAGCTATCTCTAATTAATCAACATACTCGTTATGATATTCCATCATATATGCCTCAACATTTGCCTAAGCCCACTGCTTCATAACTATATCTTGCTATGAATGGGATACATATTAGGTTATTTATACCATATAATTAAATTATTCGCCGTGGTAAAGGGGACACGGACAGTGGAGTATTGCTGACATAGCAATTTTGGAATACACACGACTAAAAGAACAACAACAAAAAAGAAATAAATGGGAATATACACGAGCATAATATAAATATATATATATATATATATATATATATATATATATATATATATATATATATATATATATATATATATATATTTCTGTCAGACCATATATTATACAAGGTGATGAAGCTTTAGAGAAACACTGATATTGGTTTTTGTCTCGTGAACAATTGTTTGATTAATATATGCAAGTTGGAATGCAGTGTTATCGTAGGTGAATGCCATTAAAACAAATAATAGCATCAGGCCCTTTTGGACCTTATGTCACTCCCAGGCAAATAGGTTATATCTTACTTATGTGTATTCCTTGGTGGCATTGTTTAACAACTCATTTTCGGTATATTGGTGATCTGTACCGAATCTTTTTTAGACTCTATCCATGTTATCTATCGCGTATATGTAAGACAAACAGCTTTATGCAATTACTGCATATCCAATTTCGCATATGAAACATTATAGAGCATACCAATAGCTATCTTGATCCCTCCAAACAAGTTGTCAATGCAAAACAAAGACTAGGAAACTTATGGCAATAAAGCGTTATCTACTGGAGGGGGGGGGGGGGGGGGATGAGAAGTAACTGCCTATTATTAAGAGCTACTGACGTTTTTGCAAGAACAGTTTCTTCTCACTTACCCTGCAGAACTGGTATGGTATATACTGCCAATGATAGAACGAATAACATGAGGCAATGCTTCATTCCTTGTCATTTACGTAACTTCAAGTTTGGTTGCTAGAGGATTGTTTTGATTAACTTCCTTCCCAATTCGTGATGTGTATAATGAACACCATATCTCATTTATAACATATCTTCTTTCTAGATACCGCCGTAGTGGTAGAAGACCACCCATGGCTCAAATTTAGTCACCCAAACCATTAATTCGTGCAGTAAGCCTCTCATACCACTCACACATTTTTTTTTACTATTATTTCTAATAAATGGTATTATGATCATGCGTTGCTTGTAGAACTAAATTTATATGATTTTTCATTTAACAAATACTGAGTAAGATGCTTTACCTCGCCGATGTCCACAACCTGATTACAATAACACTACGTGATGTTACTGTAAGATGCGAGCAGTCAGTTGCCTCCAGAGCAGGCAAGTCTACGGTGTTCAGTCGCGGATTTTCAAAGATTTTTTTTCCCACGAGCCCAGAGTGTAGCATTACTCCTGAACGCAACTGTACGTTCACACCGGCAATAGATTGACTGTAGACAAGTTAAATAAACTGCGTAAAACACACCAATCGACATTTCGAGACATATATACAGCTGTGTATGAAACATTGTCTGCAATATAATTATTGTTTATATGTATCAAAATATCGACTAGTATATTTTACGTAATGTTATTACGTGTCTACAGACAACATACTGCCAGTGTGGACGCATCTTTATAAACTGAGATGAACATGAACGTTGGATATTCCACCAAGTAAAATATCGAGAATCATGTTTAATTAATTTATAACTTGTTTGGTACGCCTATGTATGAATTCATCCCATAGTTAACTGCCTGCAGGTGTTAGTGCCACTCATCTAATACGGTCTTTCTTAATTACTGCAACTTACCCTTGTGGATCAATTTTTAGACCCGTAGTTAATTAATTAAAACGTTTAGCCTTGCAATGACAAACAGACAGAAGCAGAGATTGACAGTTACAAGTGTCGCATTATAGTATACATTATGTATGTAACAGCCTTCACGCATCTGACAGGAAGAGCACAGTTGTACAGTATATCGTCCATGCAGTTAAATAAATTGAAATTTCTAGATTCCACCAAGTTTGTCAAAATAAACTCTATGCCATATAGATTCTCCAAAGGAAATTAAACAATATTCAACTCTCATTTTTACCAACATTATGCCCCTCCCCTCCTCACTCCATATACATATTGTTCAATATAATATATAGACATTTTAAAAGAAACATTCTCCATCGCTGATCACCATTTAAACTGTAAATACTATTAGGGATCATAGTACCAAATCTTCATGTATAGTTGATCAAAGTCCGTCAATATGTTTTTTAAATATCTGGGTATATTAAACAACCAACATACAAATGTAAATTAAACAACGTAACCTACAACAAACAGAGATAAATAGACATAGGGCCTAGTAGCCCTCTAGGGAACACAACAGGACTTTATTGTAGGACGAGAGAAAAATATATATATATACAGTACTCGTAGAGAGAAGGAACGCCAACAACTGAAAAAAAAACACAAAAAAAACAGAAGGATCAGAGGAAGAGTAAGCATGAAGGAAAGGAGGGTCAGACGGAACGAAGGAAATAAAAGTAAAGAAGGGACAGCAAGCACGAAGGAAATAGAAGAAACAGAGGGAGAGGAAGCACGAATGAAAGGAGGGACATTGAGCACGATTGATTGATATGAGGCGCTGCAACAGCGAGGTCATATACCGCCGGTAAAAGGTGACAGAGAGTTGTGACAACAAACAAGAAGGAAATAAAATGAATGGGGGACAGTTGAAGAACTGAAAGGTAGTGGCTGGGGCCGAAGGGGCGCTAAAACATCACTGCAGGCAATACTCCCCTACGGGGATCAAGCACGAAGGAACTAAAATTATATATTATAATCATCGTACGGGCTGTACGATATTTGATGAGTTGAGAGCTGGCAGGCAGTTTGACTGGAGAATATAATTAGAAAATAATTCAAAATATATTACCGCAATAAAATCTTAACAAAATTATGGCCAAAGTAGCACTGATACACAGTGCTTGTTTTATTATATAATATTTTCATGTATTTGTAAGATATTACAATTTATGACATGCCTTGATTATAACTTTGCGAAAAATAAAATGAAAATAAGCAATTTACTAAATATTATCTCAATTGTTTATTTCGGATAAAAACTATTACATGAAACATTCAGAATATACTGTACCATGTTTCAAAGGTAGATACAGCACTTCTAACAAATTATCAGTTCTAAAAATATTTGGGAAAACAAATTTTTTTAAAAGTGAGTACAATAGTTCCTAACTAAAAGTGTTGCCAGATGGATTCCTTAAATTTGGCCGTATATGAAAATTTTTGGCCTTAAATAAATTAAGGTCCCACGGCCAAATGATTTGGCCGAATTTTGGCCTGATTTGGTATTTGATTCTGAAATGACTTCATCCCTCACACAAGTTAATATCTTACAAATCCATGTCCATAGGCTACAAGTAGGTCCTGCACTAACTCGTTACTCATGACTTTTCGTGAGGACGTGTTCAGGACGAACCAGTCCAGTACCACAGGCACAGTTACCAATACCACGACTAATATTATGTACAGATACATTATTCATATGCTACAGATTTTCACTCCCGTCAGAATATAAATGAAATATTTTTTAATCCTAGCTTTATGCATGGTAACATACGTGACAGGCGTGTAACAGGCGTGTAATTTTCTAGGATTCTAGCTAGATCCGATTCACACGATATTTATCTGGTAAGAGTTGATCAAGGTAGCGACATCTGTGATGATAGAGCAAAAAAGGACAGTCTGAATTTGAACTCGATACTAGCTATATATATTAACAATGGTAAAAAAAACTATATATAAAGGAAGTTATGAAAATATAACCAATCATGGGAAGATAAAATTAAATTGTTTGGGTTAAAAAAGCCAATGAAGAAAGTGAAAATGTTTTTTGTAAATTTTGTAAAGCTGACATAATACAGTAGACCTATATCTTATTGGTGATATTTGCTTCAAAATACTTTGAATGAAGGTAAGCACACTATATATTTTGCCTTTTATCTGTTTATTGTTTGTTATATGTATAGTATCAAATAACTATATATGTAGGTGCAGGGTTAAAAGTAATTTTATTTATGCCCCAGGCTAATTCACATGTACTTACATAATTCTGTTAAAATATATACACCTGGCCGAAAAAAAATGGTCGTAGACAAAAAAGTTTGGCCCGATTTGGCCGTGAAATGCACATAATCTGGCAGTGAGATATCTCTGCAATCTCAGGCCCATCTAGCAGCCTTGCTGTAGTTACACAGTCACAGATGCCGCTCAGAATATCCAGTGCAGCTGGAGGACAAGGATGTATACTATTTGTGCTCTCTACACTTGAATGAAGGAATATTCACTGTTACGTTATATATAATTATCTGACGTTCATGGTAGTCTTTTGCATAAAAAGTTGTACTTTAACAGTGTACCCGTGCGACAAAAAATACTGTTGTGTAAAATGTGGTGGTAGTACAACTTCTTTACTTCAACACACAGATGTTGTATATTTCAGTGTTATATATAACGAACAAAATCTCATTTTCTCGAGTGGCAACTCATATGGATATGTTATAACGTAAACAATCAAGGCAAACTCACGGAAATTATAGAAGGTTAAGCCTTGGAATTGAATAAATCCGACTTTGAGAAACGGAAAACTATATTAAGATAAAACCTAAATATATAAGCTTAAACACGAAATATTTAACCCTTCCCTTTTCATTGTTATCTCTTCACCACAACTACCACCACCATTGCCTCCACCATCGATATCACCAACGACAACGACAACCACCACCACCACTACTCACCTCCATCACTTTCAACAACTAACCACTCGTCATGTCTAACAAATGTCCACGCCTAACTAATTATCGTCTATTCATCATTCTGTGTGTCATCATGACCCTTGTCTTGTTCACCTTCTACAACATGAAACCTTCCCTCAGCACCATCAAGTTCGACCAGGGGGCGAGAAAGGTCCATAATTCCTTGGTGGAGGGAATGCAACAACAGTTTTCTAATTTACAAGGCCAGCAAGTCGATGTCATTACGAGCGGAAAATCTGACTTTATGGTAAGACAGGCTGCTGTAACATACGATAAAGCCAAAACTACGATTAATCCCGCAGATCAAAACAAGGCCAAAGTCAAGACAAACTCCGTGGGCCATAGCAAACTTTCGCCAACAAAAGCTATTTCCCAGAGTCTGGAAGAGACCAAGGAGGATGGCACTGAAACCTGGAAAACCATTCTCTTTTGGTCCTCATGGTTCGGTTCTGATTGGTCCGGCAGGTTAGTGTATTTGATCTACTTTATGATGATAAAATTCCACCCATACACATCCTTTAGACACGCGATTTGTGTATATTACTGTGTGTAATTTTAAGTTGTACACAAGTACCACATTTGCTCTATTATGTTTTGGATTGCATTACGCTTACCGAATAGGCCACAAGATAAAATGAGGGAGTGCACTGTCCCTGTCTATGATGGTAAACATTGAGAATAATGTTGTCATATTAATCTATAATAGGGAAGAAAGAAGGCATTATTAGGCCAGAAATGCCTTGGATCATAAGAGAGAGAGAGAGAGAGAGAGAGAGAGAGAGTGTGAGAGAGAGAGAGAGAGAGAGAGAGAGAGCAGGCTAGAGGGAAAAGGGTAGTGAAAGAGAGGAAACGGCTTAATTCTGGTTTAAAGATGCGCCCATAGCCTCAAGGTATTGCACACATTTTGCAGGCAATATCCCCCCACGAGGCAAAAGGACGTATAGTTGCCTCCATTTGTAACGTGCACAGTGTCTAGTACTGGTGTGTCACATTTTCTCTAACAGTTTATAAATATAGTAATATTTAAGGTTACTGTTCTATCCTGCATATTGCAGCTTAAATCAAAATGGCATAGGATTGTGTTTGTGTCTTTTGTGTAGGATTTTATAAATGTCATGCATATTAGTATATCCCAGTTATTTATGATGTGGCATATGATCATTCCTGAGCGACCCCACCCTAACAGGCCAAGATGCAGTGGTTGGACTATAACCAGAAGGGTTGGTACACCTAGGTGGTGGATATTGACCATGGAGCTATAACAAATTCGTTCCGTTATATGAATTTTCTCCTGTGAGCAGAAGGAATTTGGAAGAGATAAGACATTACAAGTTGATGACAGTAATTTCTCCTCGTGACGAGGGTCCTGCTCTAATTTATCAGCAGAAACCTACCTTAATGAATCTTATCATAGAGCACAAGATCATTATATCAAAAGATAGTGAATACCAGAGTATTAATAATTTTCATTACAAAAATAAAATCTGATAAATTTACATGAAAAAAATGTATATCTATATATATAAAACAGTCCGTCTGTCTGTCTGTCTGTATGACCGCTATGCACGCGCTCATCGTTTACCTACAGGAATAATTTTTACATAAGTTTGATCGCTAATGACTGGAGAGCGTTCTAGGCCTACAAAAAAAAATGTTTTTCAATGACCCATTGGGGGGGGGGGGGGGGGTTCGAACCTACACAATGACTGGGCTGGGCAGGAAGATTTGTTAACAGTCCTCTCTCTCTCTCTCTCTCTCTCTCTCTCTCTCTCTCTCTCTCTCTCTCTCTCTCTCATGCACAGGGGGTCGGGGGGGGGGGAATAGGATATAGAGATAGAGAAATAGATAGATAGATAGATATAGAGAGATAGATAGAGATATATATATAGAGAAAGATAGATAGATACATATAGATAAATAGATATAGATAGATAGATAGTGAGATAGATAGATAGATAGAGATAGATAGGGAGATAGAGATAGATAGAAAGATAGATATAAATAGAGTGATAGAGATAGATAGATAGATATAGATAGATAGATATAGATATATAGATAGATAGATAGAGATAGATAGATATAGATAGATAGATAGATAGAGATGGATAGAGAGATAGAGATAGATAGAGAGATAAAGATAAATAGAGATATATATATATATATATATATAGTTATAGATAGATATAAATTGAGGGATAGGTAGATATAGATTAAGAGATAGATAGATAGATAGAGATAGATAGATAGAGAGAGATAGATAGATAGATAGAGATAGATAGATAGATAGAGATATATAGATAGTGATAGATAGATAAAGATAGATAGATAGATAGAGATAGAGATAGATAGATAGATAGATAGATATAGATTGAGAGATAGATAGATATAGATTGAGAGATAGATAGATAGATAGTGATAGATAGATAAATATAGATAGATAAAGAAAGATAGATAAAGATATAGATAGATAGATAGATATAGATAGATAGATAGATAGAGATAGATAGATATAGAGAGATATAGAGAGATAGAGAGATATAGAGATAGATAAATATAGATAGATAGATAGATATAGATAGATATAGATAGATAGATAAATATATATAGATATAGATAGATATAGATAGATAGATAAATAGATATAGATAGATAGATATAGATATAGATAGATAGATATAGCTATATATATAAATAGATAGATATAGATATAAATAGATAAATATAGATATAAATAGATAGATATAGATATAGATAGATAGATATAGATATAATATATATATATATATATATATATATATATATATATATATATATATATATATATATATATATATATATATATATATATATATATATATATATATATATATATATATATATATATAGATAGATAGATAGATAGATAGATCCCCGGACAACGTCGGGTATCGCTGCTAGTGAATAATATTTTAATAATACATTTGTCAGCTGTACTATCGGGTAACTTGATTAAAAAGACCATAAAACTGCACAAATTATTCCTTGCAAGAGATTGTTCTTTGACGTGTCTGCACTAGTGTTAATTTGAGTTATAATTAGTTCCCTCTTCTCAGTTCCAAGTATTTCCATATAGTTATGCCATAATAAATGTTTCACAGGCTTATCTGAGAAGAGGGAACTAATTATAACTCAAATTAACACTAGTGCAGACACGTCAAAGAACAATCTCTTGCAAGGTATAATTTGTGCAGTTTTATGGTCTTTTTAGTCAAGTTCATGGACTCCAAAAATACGCACGCTATCTACACTTGCTAATCTAGAGTCTATGAACATTGCGAGCCTCGGTGAAGCAGGTGAGGTGACAGGACTTTTGCCGCCGACTGTACACTCTACAAGATTTCCACCTGGACTCCCCCCCCCCTCCCCCCTCACTTGGCTTGGCTAACGTGGCAATAGCGCTTCGCTATGTGAGTTCCTATATACAAGACAACATTTCGAATCGGCAAAGCTTTATCTTCAGTATTCGGGTCAGAGAAAGGGGGAGGGTAGGGGAACAGACGGCTTGGTGGGTGAAAGGAAGGGTGATGGTGCAGAGAAGATGAGTCACAAGTGCTAATGCAACATTACAGCTATTTTAATATACTTATTAACATACTAGCAACGATACCCGACGTTGTCCAGGTGAAGATCCTACATGTGGTTATTATGTCAATATAATTATTTCCTCTAATTATTTCTAGGTGTGGTTGCTGGACCCCCAGAGAAATCATACCAGTTTTTGTTGCTGCTCACCAAGTGTTGGTGTATCACCTGTCTTAGTGATAGCAACTAATAGAGAGTCACCAATTGGTAGGGATAGTGACTGATAGAGTGTGTGTGTGTCTCCTTTACTATTATCCTGTGCGAAAACTGTGAGAATATGTATATCTCTTTGCAGTATTTAGTCCTTTAATCGCTATGGTAGGATGTTATAATACTATACATTCCTGAGTTCCTGGTTTATTAGAAGAAGAAGAATTTTAGGGCTTTATGCCTATCGACTCGTGTTGGTCATTACGGCAGTCAGTCTTGTTACATCAACATATCTTCCCCCAGCCTTTACAGCCAGGTACCTACTTACTGCTAGGTGAACAGGGACATAGAGGCTTAGGAAAATTGTCCAACAATTCCATTGACCCGAGAATCGAACCCGGGATCTCTCGCTTGCCAGGCGAGTGTGCTAACCATTACACCATCAGCACCCCGTTTATTAGTTTTTTTTTTTTTTTTTTTTTTTTTTTTTCCTGGCCTATCGACCTTGGTGTTGGTCATTAAGGCCTTTATTTTATTTTATTACAATAATTTTATTTTACTTTATTTCTTTAGTTATTTTAATGGTATTTATTTATTATTATTTTAACTTTTCGCATATTATTTTATGCATTTATTATTATTAATAATACATTTAAATTTAAAACTAAACTTATATAATAATGGTTTGGGTACTTTTGTAACTATATACAAATAATAATATTCCTTAATATTACATCCTAGCTAATAAACTAACCTATGTACCTACTCAACCAATAGCTAACTAGACTACCTATTCAAGCAAATCGCTAAACCTATCTTATACAATCGCTAAGCCTAGCTAATACATCATAATATAATTTACAATATATACAGCACATAATTTATAACATTCAACCAGTACATATATAAAATGGTAAACAAAATACATAATTATAAAGTCACATCACTCTGATCAGTTCGGTCTCCCTCAAGAAAGTCAACAATTTATCAGTACATATTTAATGGTATTCATGCTAACAAATCAATATAACAAAAAATAGCTATGCATGTCCTTTATCAATATTAGATAGTATTTTATCCTCCATTTAATGATAGGAATGAATGTTGATTAGCCATGGTCAGTAACAGTTGACTGGCATCCAAAGATTAGGTGAGGTGCAATAGCTGAGAAACGGTGAATCTAAGTGAGTCTGTCCTAATAAGCTGAGAAGACATAGAGAATGAGTTACCTGTCTACCTAGCCAGTTGATGTGTAACAATTATAAACAGGAAATGGTTTGCCTGTCTACCTAGCCAGTTGAGCAGTAGCAATTATAAACTTTATTAAACTTCTATAAACATAAAACATATAAACTTCTATAAACATGTGTTATATATATAATATGATTTACGTATGCACACTACACTTTACAACCACAAACGTTATCCATGACTTAACTACAGCAGAATGTGGCATTGTAACAGCCACGATTAAATAGCAAGGCCCAAGTGGCAGGGGTAGGCCTACTGGGATCGACCCCACCCCCCTACATTGGTCATTTTAAAACTCTTGTTTTTATAACACAAATATATAATTAAAAAAAGTCAAAAGTAAATATTGTCAACAGGAAGAAGAAAAACAAATAAATTGGTGACTAAAAGAAATAATGGAAAAAACAAATATATACACAGAAATGTACCATAATTTTATGTCAAATTTATGTTATGTAATGTTACGTTACAAAATGTTTTAATATATATTATGCTATGCTAGGTTATGTTATGTTACATTATGTTATGTTACGTTACGTTATATTATGCTATGTTTGGTTAGGCTACGTCATGTTATGTTACATTAAGCACGTTATGTTATGCTATATGTTTTATTATATGTTATGTTATGCTAGGTTATTTAATTTTATGTTACGTTACGTTATGTTATGCTATATTTGGTTAGGCTACATCATGTTATGTTATGTTATGCTATGCTATGTTTGGTTAGGTTAGTTAGGTCATGTTATATTATGTTATGTTATGTTATATTATGTTATGTTTGGTTAGGCTAGGTTATGTTATGTAAGATGTAAAGATGAAAGAGAAAGATGTAAAGATGGAAGAGAGAGATCGAGGAAGGTAAGTGTTTCCCATGAGTAAAATGTAGCAAAAAGGCACCGGTACGGACATACATGGCTAAAGTAAACCCTGAGTACATTCTTTGTTTGATATACAATGACTCTTTTAAAGTATGGTGGTGGAACACATATTAGAATTAAGGGAAGTATTTTATGATAGTACGTGATCGATAATGTACACTGTGATATAATGGATGTGATAGTATTGTAGAATTAATTTAACATTCGCGAGCCAGGGAGGGTAATAGGTTCCAGAAACGGTTCTGGCGGTTCCGCCAGTCGGGAGACTCGGAACCGTGAGTACCGAAGAAAACGGTTCCAGATCACCCTTATATGCAGTGGTTCGAACCCCCCCCCAACCCCCCCACCATTGTTCATTTAAAAACATGTTTTGTAGGCCTAGGTCACTTTCCAGGCTTCAGCGGTCAAAATCGTGTAAACATTTTTACTGTAGGTAAATGATGAGGTTGTGCATAGCGGCTATGTGCGTGTGTGTTTAGCCGCTAAACACACACGCACACAATCAGATTGTTTTATAAATATAGATTAGTAATGTTTTATCCCCCAAGTAATTTATATACATATATTCATTTTTGTAGACACACTTGGACACCAAACATAGATCAATTCATCTCTCTCTCTCTCTCTCTCTCTCTCTCTCTCTCTCTCTCTCAGTACACACACACTAGCACCTAGTTTCTTTTTCTCCTTATCTTGCTTCTCAGTACACACACTATCACTCTAGCACCTCATTTCTCTCTTTATCTCTTGCTTCTCAGTACACACACACACACACTGAGACCGGTGACACTATCACTCTAGCTGCAGAGTCTAGCACCTCGTTTTTTTCTCTCTCTCTCTTGCTTATTCAGTATAAACACACACACACACTATCATTTTAGCACCATGTTTTCTCTCTCTATCTCTTGCTATTCAGTACACAGCAGTTCCTAATATCAATTAATCAATCAATCTCTATTCAGATTTGGAACCACCAACACCACTGAGCTAAGGCTGGAGGGATGCCCGAGCTGGCAATGTCGTTTCACCTATGACCGCAACTTAACCAATACCGCTGACTCCATCGTTTTCAACGCTAATAAGTAAGATTAATTTTGTGTTGAGTACACAAAGCATATGATAATTTTCTTGCAGTTGAATGTAAATATGAATTTATATTTAAAAAATTGTAACACCTACAAATTATATTTGCCCTATTTCTCAAGTTCTCCCACACACGGGCCACTCTTCAGTAATTGGTGGTTGTCACTGTTTTGAGGTGGGATGCCGTGACTAACTCACACATGGTTAACCGGGCCACATTTTCGGGACAAGCACAGGTAGTTCTATCATGGATGTCACTGGGGTAATGTGTGTCATCGCACAGATCCTCAAAATATCTAAAAGTATATATTGTGCAGGGCGCATATTTACCAAGTTCAACTATGTAGGTGTAATAAGGGTCCTCTCAGCCAATCAGAACACTTGCTGGACCAGCCTCTGGTCTCTCAGCCAAGGACAACTGGGGGTACAAAACCAGAGTCGATTTGACACTGTATCCAACACAAACAATAATCTCCATTATCGTTCTAACCATAAGTCGATCAATATATTTTTTTCGCTGTGGCTGTTTAATAACTGGTAACACTTGTCACAATGTGGCTAATGCTAACTACCATAGTAGTGGACAGTAATCTTTGTTGACGTTCTAATATAAAAAATACAACACTCCTTTCTTTAGTCTTCCCTTATATTCTACCATCCACCTACAAATTTGAATTTTATAGATGAGCTCGCTCTGTTTCCTCAAATGCCCACTCT
Organism: Petrolisthes manimaculis; assembly: GCA_034508575.1. Lineage (NCBI taxonomy): Eukaryota > Metazoa > Arthropoda > Malacostraca > Decapoda > Porcellanidae > Petrolisthes > Petrolisthes manimaculis. Next base: position 60,273 of record JAWZYT010004662.1, read on the forward strand.
ACCTCTGTTTATAACTGGTAAAATCTTATTATAACATAATAACTACCCATTATCTATACAGTACAGTATTACTAAACTAGTAAATTATCATCAGGTTATTAAAAGGCCAGTGTTGACTACAGTAATGTAGTATTTTTATGTAGGCTTTCTGGAAATTCTACATTCAAATGAAGAACTAATCGCAATAATAAAAATCACTCCTAGGCCCTCTCCACATTAGAAATTTTATTGAAACAAAGGTATCAACAGAAAATCAATGAATTCAGAGAACATAGTCTTTATAATTGTGTACTAATTACTATTACTTTGCGAGATAAAAAACACTTAACGCTCAATAGGACTGAAACACACAATGATGCCTAGCCAACATGATCAGTGACCAGATTAACCATTTAAGATCAGCATTGGCTGAATTAAAGCTTGTTAGGCTACTCTGTTGTCTCTTTATTAAAAATTGGCAAGTAAGTTTGGGCCTATTTAGATCCTGGTATTAGATAAAATAATCTAGCATGAGATAGCATATTGATTTAGGACACTTAAGTACAGTAAATTCATAAGCTAATTAATTATCTTATACAGTATAACAATGAGAAAAGAGTACAAGAAAAGCCTGATTTAGTATAGATGTTAAAAAGTCGTTGAGTTATATCATAATATTAAATAACCCTGCTTGTTCCTTATACAATACACTCCCTAATCTGCCCCAAATTATAGGATAGAAGTCCCGATAATATCGTGGTAAAAATAATTCCCTTTATACATTAAGGCGGCTATTTAACGAGTGTTTTTGGAATGTTAAAATTCTCGTATCTTCAATGGTTTAACTAATAAAAAGGAATATGGATCTCTAGTAAAATATCCAATTTTTTCGACTTGCCAGCCCTTTGGAACCCTATACTGTACTTTATTCTAAAATGGGGACATTTCTTTGTATCTGGCAGCACTGGAATCATAATAATCTCTTCTCTGCATCGGTTATTTCGGGCCAAAAGTCCTCTAAAGGTACGTAAATATTAAAATCTGTTATATAATATTGAATTAAACAAGAATTGAGTTATACTTCTAAAGCTTTTTGCCTACTTACTTACGACATGACACTGTTACCTGTCATCAAACTGCCACAGCTACAATACAGTGCTCGACAAAAGCCTGTGCCGCTTGTAAACAAAATCAACCGAGGTCTATAGTCAAGATGTCATTACGTGTGGAAGTAGAATAATGATAAAAACCCATGTTCTGTTAATCTGCATATATTTGTTGGTTAGAGTCTGGGATTATTCTATAATAAGATTTTTTATAATGCTTCAAATCAGATGTCAGTTCGTTTTAACCCATCAACTGTAATAACTGCATGGGATATAGAAACATTATCTTGCCTTGTATTTATAACAGAGACACATATACCGAAACATTGACGGATTATAGTAAAATAACTAATTGACAACTCCATTCATTCATTCATCTTACTACTACCCACAAATGCGGCAGCCTGTCTCTCTGGCCAGCCTCCCCAAACGGGAATCGCTCTGACGAGGTGGTGGGGCTTGAGTGTCTCTATGACCTGGTGAGCTAGGCTAGAGGGGGCTTTATCCCCTGCTCTGCCCCGATTTTGTGGAGAGAGGGTTTCCCATGATAGTAAGGTCGCCAGTTAGAGACCAGACTAAATGGTTCCTATGCAATAGGCTGCCAGTACGGGCCAACAGTGCTGCCCTCCAGAGGGACTGCCTTCTAGGGGCAGTCCTATGTTGGATGGTTGGGTGTCTGGGCCGGGAGATGTTGGGGAAGGGGGTCTTAGCACCGTCGTGGGCAAACTTTCGAGCCATTGGGGCTGCTTTTTAAAACGAGTGGCCAGCGACCAGCGCTCGGTCCCCTCATCTGCCCGGTAGGCAGTATCTCTTGGCTCCTGGGGCCAAAAACATTATAATAATGATATATGGATTACAAAAAGCCCAGATATCTTCCTCGAGCGGTGGTCGACCAGGCCCTTGAGATGTCACTCTCTGGTCGTAATGATATGCAGAAGTCTGCAAAAATGAGTAGGCCTAGCAGATCGGGTGCTGTGACAACGATTCCTGTTAACAGTAACCACACATTAATGTTAACAAACGTACTTCCATCCCTTTGATATAGCGCTATTCACTCAATTTTTAAGTGTTTTGGAGTGGTTCAACGTATCCATATCACTTATGACAGTGACTGTAAGTCTAATCGTTGCTACATTACTTTTAATACAAATGCTGCTGCCAAAGCAGCATTTGAGGCAAAAGATTCTCTGACTGTGGGGGATACTCACTGTAAAGTCCAGATGATGCGGTCCATCAATGTAGTTGATAGTGACAATGACTACTGCCCTAACATCTTTGATGACTCTACAGAGAATGTCCCAAAGGAACGTCGGGTTCCTACACCCTTTTGGTTTGTGGCTTACTACAGGGAGGGACGTGGTAACCTTATCCATGCTTCCCGTTATTTGGAGAAAGAAATTGGAGTACTACCAATGGGCCACATAAAGAAATATGGTAAGGGCGTCTTAATCAGAGCCAAAGATCTTACTCAGGCCATGATGCTCCTCAATCTCCCCAGTCCTTCTGATAGCACGTTTGAATCTATCAAACCACACCGAACATATAATTATAGCAAGGTGCGAGCATGACTTGAAACCTCAGCTAGAAACTTAGGAAGTATAATCACAAGTGATGGCGTCGAGAGTTGTGGTATTGCCAAACATCATCTATATCAGTGTTACCACATGAACGATAATTCGAAAGTGGCCGGGGGGGGGGGAAATTTTCACGTGCGGACTACCATAGAATAACATGAGTTTCATTTCTCACTACGAATCAGTGGCAGCCACTGTCCACTGAAAAGTGGTAAGTGTGAGGTAGGCTTATAGGTCAGAAAGCCCAGGTAGGCCTATATGCATATTATATACCCATGTAAGACTCAATTTTTTTTTAAATATTGCACTATAATTGTAGTTAATTACAATTTATAAATAATGGGTCTAATATATCTCTTGTGCTTTCCTTAAATTATCAGTTTTAGACCAAAATCAATGCCCAGCCCAACTCGTCCCTGGTATCAGAGGTGGGTGTGGGTACAAGTGGAATCCCAAGGCTCTCCTATAACGAGATCGAGGATGGCTGGAATAAATAGACATGCCATGAATCATCTCATCAACTGGACTATGACACATCACTCGGGATCAGATGTGGTGGCATTTTACGGAAAATTTCTCCCTCTGGGAGACACTACCAGGTAAGTTACACCCAAATGCAGATCTTTAATATAGAAATGATAATTGCACGATCGTTTATCATTTTCATCTGAGATCAAATCACTGCCTGTATTGATGTTTTTACAATGCTGGGTTGGAAAATTTTATACTGTAAGATATAAGACAGTAAGCAGCTGTTGTAGCCAGGATGCTGATAGGTAAGAAGGTTTGGTGACACTACTAATACTTAACCCCACGCTACAGGTATATAATGATACACATCACATACATTTGTGACCATATAGGTGAGGTAACTCCAACATTCCTACTAGTCTCACTTTAGGTTTAAACAAGTTTTGAAACAATGCAAGACTTGTAATTCAACACCATCCTACTTTCATATAGTAATACTTGATCTTTCTTGAGGATGGTAGTGACGAATATGAATGTCTTAACTATGATCAAGTACTGTATTCAATACAAAGCAGGGTCATAAGAAAAATGTTTTCTCTACTGTAGGTAGCACATGAAAGATTAGATTGTAGAATGAAGAAGAAGGGTACTGTAACGACCAGTTCCGTCCTGACCCTTATAAAACACCAGTAAAACAAAATAAAATGAATTAATTGAAATAATAACACGGGTAGTACGACCTTATGGCACTCCCTGGGGTCAGAGCGTCACCGCCGCTAACACAAAAACAAAATAATTGGTTCTCGTGGTCTTTACCGAGTCCCGGTATTAGTCAACATACACGCCAGGCGGATGGAGAAAGACGAGTCTGTTACACTTATATATTTTTAATTATTACTTGAGAATTAATTACAAAATTATTCATTGACATACAAAATTTAAATAGAAATATACGGACGAAACTGAACTATGATTTTTTTTACCAATCTACCCTTCAAATATTTAAAGTTAAATTTCCAACCCCCCCCTTTCTGTCTACTACTAATAAAAAAAATGTATAGGGTCTATCTCTAACGTATTCCCTACCTTACATGATATCACAAGAAATTAATTGAATGGCCCGTAGAAAAAAAAATAATGGCATTAATATGCCAACACACACCCACACCCCAAAAATAGTGGCCAGTACACATAGTTCCCCTTCTGCACCGACTGAGTAATATGCCTCAACTACGTCTACGTCTTTGCAGAAGGTAAAACTCCGTGGTCCCTTACGGCTCACTAATTTCCTTATACACTCACGCACGAATAACTCTGGTCATAGAGAATCACACCAACAGGGAGACACACCGATAATTTGCTCACACCTGACTGACTATAACGACTATTCTTCCCTATGACACAGTTCACTTAGTATTCTCTTCTCTGGACTTGGCAGAACAGACGCCGACCAATAATGGCGTCACCTGTTGTTGAGAGAGCCGGGTTGTCAATCGTAATAATCATAATTACACACCACTCAAGCCTTCTTCTTAGTTAACACTAATTGAACAACTAAAACATATATGTCTCTACCTCTTCACAGTAATTTACACTAAATATTCACTCAATAACACACTAAATTTCGAAATAATAATAGGAGACTAAATAGAGATGTAGCTGTTGTTGAGAGAGCCGGATTGTCAATGGCTGGCTTCCCCGTACGTCCTCCAACCCACAACTAAAGTTCCCTATTCTTCCTAGGGTGTCCAAACATCCCTATTTTTCCTTTCTCTGCTTCCACTCTTTACATTCTCTCCTCTTATCAAAACTATTCTCTATATAATTCTCTCAAACTTAAAAAACAATGCAACTTCTAACAACAAACAAGCCTTCATACAGAATGTTAATATATATTTAAAGAAAGATGACAACTACCATTGAACCAATATTGGAACCCTTTTTGTAACTTAAATGCTAAATTGATTGAACATAAATTTTAGAAATGTAAGGTCATAAGGGTTGAAACGTAATGATAATCAAGAGGTCAGTTATTTTACTTTTAGTTTTCTTTACTAGCTCTTATAATGGTAGCGTACCCATTTCTCGAGTCTCTCAATATACTCTCTGGATTTTTAAACCTCCTTTCTCGAATCTTAACGGTCTCAACCCTTATTCTTTACCTTTAAACAAACAACTGCTATCAATGCATAATGACTCAACATCTTAATTTGAACTAAATAGACAATTATAGAAAACAATTATACACGCATCTCCCCGACAATACAATACTAATCTACTTAACTGTACATAAGATCCCCATCCCATTCTCGCCCGAAAATCCCAGCAATGAAGAAAACGGCATTTTTAAAAGTGAACTAAAATAGAAAATAAATTGGAGCGTTACAGTACTAAACATCAAACAAATAGAAGACCATAAGAAATAGATGAAGAAATAAAAAGTACCGTATTGGCTCAGGTCTGATTGGGTGCCAAAACACTAAAACCAATGCCCACATCATTGCCGACAATACCCTTCTAAAGAAAACACACGAAAGAGAGGTTTACTTAAGAACATTGCAATCTCGCTGCCCACCATTCTGATATGGTGTAGTTTGTCATCGGTCCTGTAATTATGCAGTACTAGCAGCGATACCGGACGTTGTCTGGGTGAAGATCCTACATGTGGTTTTATCAATTAATTTCCTCTAATTATTTTTATGTGAACTTATTAGGAGGGTGGGAGGAGTCCATTATCTGGTGTGGTTGCTGGTCCCCCAGAGAAATCATGCCAGCTTTACAACCACTAAAGTTATCCATGATGCAACAACAGAAGCAGGTGGCATTGTAACAGCCACAACACGTGAAGAAATGTATGTTTCCTATAGGATGAACCCATCGCTTTCACATCCACCTACATCATGAGCGGAAATTATAATTTTAAGTCAGGTCCTAAACTGACCCTGTATTCTTTGGACCTTGCATGGAGGTATAATATAGAAGAGAAGGTGTGAGCCGCTCATTCCATACACCCAGTGTGAAGCCAGGGGCGGAGCTTATTGACTCAAAACATTGCCCTGGCCGTTTTAAACCTATTATAATTATGCTCTTATTATCTCATATTAACTATAATTAGAGACAGGAAGATACTTGAATTTGTTTCATATATGATAACTGCATAAAGTTATCTAATTCTGTGTATTATCAAAAGTACTTAAAACCCATTAAATATCACAGTTTCTTAGAACAGTGCTGTTGAACCTTGGGGTGGACGAGATGAAGTGAGGGGTGGACAAGTGGGTTGACGAGATCCTGACCTGTACGTGTCTGTTTATAATAATATTATACAAGAGAATATAATTAGATAATTCTGCACTAGAGTTCCACCTGTTTTTTTTTTTTTTTCGCCTAATTATACTTGTACTATTCATTAATTACCACAATATTGATCGGAAACCACTTCGTTTATACATATTTCTTAACCCCTTCAATCTTAGGGGAGATCACTGGGAATCAGGGGTTTTGGGTGGTGGAAAACACTTAAATGAACTAATTTTGCTTTGATACTGCTGTGTTGACCTACATAAATGTCGAAATTTCATGTATATTTTCATATATATATATATATATATATATATATATATATATATATATATATATATATATATATATATATATATATATATATATATATATAGTAACAAAGGATATGGTGTATGAAACCACCAATCACAATCGCTTTACTATATTGATTAAACTCCAGTCATACACCAACATAAGAATTTAATAAATAATACACACACGTACACAATTTCACACGCAAAAGCTAGCTAAGAATAAATATGTTAATATACATGATTCCGTTCTTTCAATGTCCTTGGAGTCGATTTTCTTACGATATCCTATCTTACGTTATTCTGTGTAATTATTAACAAATCTAACACTGTGCTATTATTTTGGTGCTATTTCAGGAACTCCTACTCAATTTACTTTAATTAAGCAACAAAGTTTACTTCATGTGCTAGTATATCGAGGATACTTAATCTCACACATGTGGATTGTTTCGAGCTAAATAATCCCAGTGGTGCTATATCTCTGAATATGTGTGAGCCCCTATCCACGCGGCAGTGCTGGCGAGTGTACATTGTGTTATCGTTTTGAAACATACAGAAAATCTCTATGTGTCTACTGGACACATACTGGAAGGCAAATGTTTTCTCCAAATTTTCCCTTGAAGCAAGTCATCTCGATGATACAATTAAAAGATTTGTTGCGTGACAGAGTTGAGGATGCAGTAACCCTCCAATTTAAGTAAAAGAGGTTCTAACCCTAAATCAAAAGGGAAGAAAGAGTTCATTGTTCTATTAGAATTTGTAATTTTTCTTACACAATTAATCATTCAGGCATGAAATCAATAAAGAGTAGACAAGAATCACACACAAACACTCATGTAGCCTATTATTCCGAACAAAAGTGCAGCAAATATTATAATTTATATTTCATTGTTAAACCTGAAGACCATAACCAATTTCCTCCTTCAAACGCCACACGGTATTCATAAAACATTTCAGAGTGCAAACTTCTTCCTATATTTGCATCATCGATCTCGCCAAGTTGTTTCAGGCACATTTAGAATTGGTGAAAAAAATTCCTCCACTTGAAATATGTATTTACAGTCACAAGCCATAATAAGTATACGAGTGTTGTTAAAGTTTCAAATCCTATGACACACCAGTGAACCAATTACACCGTTTCCCTGTCAGAAACTTGTTAGAACTTGTTTAATACTCCATCATGATGCAACCTGGATATATATTATGGCTATGATTGTACACTGGGAGTCAATAACTCTATCCTGATACGAAAAACAATATAAACTAAAAACAACTTAAGTGATTTGAGAGGATGTGACGTTTGTTGTGCCTCGGATCAGGACAAATTATTATTGACTCCCAGTGTACAATGTTTTATTATTATTATTATTTCAAAGTAATGCCGGGTCTTATATAACAATATACCAACAAAATTTAAACTGGAGAGTGAACTTTGGTATTATGAATACGAATTCTTAATTAATTCTTATGGATCAAGCTGTCAAGATATGTGAAGCTATTCTGGCTATTGACCTTCTTGTCACGAAGCAGTTTAATTCAAACTAGCAAAATTCAATTTTGAGCTTGATCAACCCACACCACCACAACTTTGAACCAGCTCATTTTCCAACCAGTTCAATAGATAGCTCTCAACCTTCTTAGTAGTTCTGAGGCAATTGATTCCTCAAAACTATTTCAAGCAACGGGTCACCATTATTTTTGTCAATCTGGTCCTATTTTCTAGCCTACTTTGGAGGAATCAAGTCTTTCTAAAGTACCAAAAGTATACTATCCCCTAAAATTTCTGTATGATTTAGTCTTCTTGAGTGAACATTGGGTTGGTATCCCCTAGCTCCTCCAGGCTGATCACCTCACGTTTGGATTTCTGTGGGAGCAGAGTTAGTAAGTTTTAGTTAGTTAATTATAGTTATTAGTTAGGTGTGGAAGAAAGGAATAAACTCAATTTCTCTGCCGTCTGACGGCATAACTCCTCTCTGTAATATCCAATGTTTTCTTTGAGATTCCCCCGTAGGGGAGTATGACGGGAAATTAAGATTTATTATTGTTTTTAATAACTAGCAGCGATACCCGACGTTGTACGGGTGAAGATCCTACATGTGATTTGGTCAATAAATTTATTTTAATTATTTTTATGTGAACTTATTAGGAGGGTGGAAGGAGTTCATTAACCGGTGTGGTTGCTGGTCACCTAGAGAAACCACAAAATCACAAAAGTTTTCCATAACGCAACTACAGCAGAAGGTGGCATTGTAACAGCCACAATTAAATAGCAAGGTCCGAGTGGTGAATTTGTGACAGCCTTTGGTTTGGGGTGCAGGGGTACTGGAATCGACCCCCCCCCCCCCTCCCCATTGGTAATTTTAAAACTTTTTCACTGTCCATAGATTTAGTATTAAATTTAGATGTTTAACATTTTGTGGTTTGAATTCATTCCTATACAAGGCATGTGTGTCAGGCCAGCCTGCATCCTTGATGCTTGAGACCGTAGAGTCTATGTTGAGACAGCCATAAATCTTTGGTTGTTTTAAGCTGATGATTCAAGAAACACATATCCACCAAAAATAAAAATATACCGAGGACATTCCCGGGACTACACCTGTCAGAATGGTGTATCATTTGTCAACATTTTTTTTACATTACTTTTTTTTTTACAATACTTTTGTTTTCAACGTTACTTTTTACTCTACGTCAAACGATGCACACGTGCATAGCAGCTAAACACACTGACGGAGATTTTATATATGATAAATGATATAAAAAACAATTATTGTTAATTTTTACCTTACCTGGACTGATTCATGGACTTTCGTTGTGTTGGTTTCAGCGATAGTCAGCAGAGGTTAACTATCCCCTTTAATTATCCCAACTTCCATCAACATATATTTATTTGAATAGGTACTCTCGTTATATATGCATTTACTGTAGTATTAGTAGAATTGTAGGTGTACGAAAACAACCAATTTGCAGTAAGTTTACTCTATTTATTCATTTCAGTGGTGCACCAACAATTAATTTATTTAAATAATGAATACATTATCCACACACATACACTTTCACACGAATTTAAAGTAGTAGCTAGGTAATATCGCAATAAATTTTTTCGCAAATATCTCCTAAACTAATATTTGTGTCAATATAATATTTCAGCACACTATCTTTAACACGCGGGCCTAATTTATGGCTGACATACCATATTTCTATATGTATTATGTTAGGAGTTTACTCGTGAAAATTATCACAAAGCTGGCCAGTCATATTGACGCATTCGAAGGAAAGTGTGGGGTAGGGAAGGAAGGAGTGGTGTGGGGGTGTTCGGGGTGTTGGTGGAGGGGTTACACGAGTACCCCACACTTGTCCGATCTCTATAACACCTTAGATATGATGACTGGATTAGGTTTAATATCACTCAGTAAACTCCTAGCATTACACATATGTTAATATAGTATGTCAGCCATAAATTAGGCCTGGGTGTTAAAGATAGTGTGCTGAAATATTATATTGATACAACGATTTATATAGGAGATATTAGCGAAAAACCATGTGACCGGCGTTGAAACGCATAGTAGTCTAGTCTGAGTCTATTTATTAGCTCCGGCCTCAGCCGAGAGCTCAAGGTCTTATCGTAATTATTGTTCTTGTTCTTGATCTTGTCCTTCTTCTTGGGGCGACAACTTTTTAAAAGAGCTTCAACTGACTCACTCATTCTTCTTGGGTCGACCATTTTTTAAAAGGGGTTCAACTCACTCACTCACTCACTCACTCATTTCACTTGAATCATTAAGAGCCGGAGCTTTTGAAGGTTTTTCCTTCATGTTCTTGTTGCTTCAGGGTTTACATTGTGTATAAAGTTTTATAGTTAACCTGGAAGCTAACCTGGACCCTGATCATGTGACAATATTTGATAGTCAACCTGGAATATGATCAATGGTATGCATATAGGTTGCTGCTACAATCTTTCCACTTCACTATATCATATGCAATTCCACCGTTGCGAGGGGACGCTGTTGCCGGTATGCCTTCAAATCGTGTACCAACTTGTACCACGATATGGTGCAAGGACTAGCTACCTCCACCAGTGGAAACTTTCACCTGGTTCAATAAGCCCTTTTCTCAATGCTATGATATATATTAACATGTCACGAGAATCAACTCGTGACAGGGAGTACCGGGTATGGCCTGTAGTGACATGGATAATACTTAAAGGCTTTTGGCGCCTCTTTGGTCCCTGCCACTCTCTATCAGTTTTGTAACTGTCGCTCTTTTCTTTCTATTTCCTTCCTGCTTACTGCCTCACCTCTGTATCACCTTCTTCTGACGCAATATGGCCGTACACAATATCAACCATTCAGTCAATCGTTTGAGATCCCACTCCACAGTCTCCACAACTGCTAGAATTTCCCACTTGAAGGTTATGCTATTCAAATTCTCTTTCCTTACTTCCAGGGTGCACGCCAAAAATTCATAATGACGATTGGGCTGTTGCAATAAAACTAACCATGCATAGGATATCCTTAAAAATAGTCTCGTTGTCTATTCCAACTCACTTTTACTTATCAATGATCTGCCTAACTTACCCTTTCCTAACCTAATCTTACCTAGCCTAACCTATTCTAACCAGGGGACGAGTCGGTATACTATAGCGTCAAAGAAGCCCTCGCGTTAATACCCGGAGTGAAAATACTCTAGTATACACGGTAACAATTTATTGGTAAGTACAGGAGGTTATACACAAGTAGCTGAAGATAGCCTGCATGCCGAGTAGCGTAGTGAGAGGCCGTGGTGGCTGCTGCTGAGGTCTGGAGAGCAGGTATACACACGAGTGATCAAGTATATACACGAGTATATACACGGTGGGGAAGGTTTGGTGCAGATAGGGGCAGGTACGGCAGCCAATGTTGTTGTTACTGGAGTTGGCGCTAGAGTCGCCAACCGATTCCTTTTTTTCAGGCCTATCGACCTTGGTGTTGGTCATTAAGGCCTTTATTTTATTTTGTTTTATATTATTTATATAATTTTATTTGTTTATTTATTTTGATGTTATTTTATTTATTTATTATTATTTTTATTTTAACTTTTTGCATATTAGTATATGCATTTATTAATATAATTATAATAATTATTATTATTATTATTACATTTCAACTTAAAATTAAACTTAAATATTAATTATTGTTGTATTTTGTAACTATGTACAAATAATATATTTCTTAATTTTACATCCTAGCTAATTAACTAATCTATGTACCTACTCAACCAATAGCTAACTAGACAAGTACAGCTCCGGACTGATCAATGGTCCACACTTCTTCCACCCTTGCCTTGGTGTGGGCCTCAACGGATATGGTATCACTGACAGGTGGAGGGGGGAGGGGAGAAATGTGGGCGGAGTTATATAGGGGGGGTAGCGTTACTAATGTTGAGCCATCCATAAATTTGAATCCCGAACCACTTGTGATCATGGATGTGAACCACTCACTTGAAGGTGGTAGGCGAGGAGGGGTTGGGTTGGGGAGAGAGGGGTAAAGCTTCACCAGTGATCGAGATGGAGAGAATTATTGGATCAAGTAGCTAAATGTTTTATTCTGTAATCTAAATCCAACTCTGATGCTGCATTCCATGGGATATTCTTTATTATTTGAAATGAATCCAGATTTTACCTAATATAATTAACACGACACCAGTTTTTGATGACTAATATATCAAGCGATGCACCACCTACCCAGTGTTAAGTTACATTTCAAGTAAATCCTTTATTTTTATCCTGTATCATTCATGACATTTTCTAAGAAACGTTTATTGTGTAACTGGTTACCAAAGGATAATAGTTATAGTGTAAGATGTTAATTACCCAAATACTACTCCATCTGTTCTTCCTCATCCCGTCCTCCCTTATTCAATTCACTGTTTCCTCTCCCTCCATCCCACCATTCCTTTACTCTCCATCTTACCACCACCACTACCATCATTCTATGTGTTGCTGCATAATCTGTTAATGCGCAAACACGACCAGAATAGAAATAATAGTGATATCTGGTATGCAAATACAATCCGTTATATATGACGAATATATTTATTACCTTTATTTATTTATCTGAGGTCAACATCTAGGCCAGCCATTCAGATGCCCAGTGTTAGTGAACCAATCACAAGATTTAGAGGATATTGTGTCACAACTATTGTTATTACTAATTAAAATAGGGAAACATTGAAATCAGACATTTATTGGTTATTGTTTATATGACTTTGTCAGTTTAGGTGAAAGCTCCACAAGTCCTCGTCATGAAGCATTCAAACCCATAATCCAACTGGGTCTGTAGGCACCACACTGTAATTGTAATAACCACAATTATAATAACTGTTAACTTATTATAACCTGAAGTTTATACTTCGACCTCACGTTTGCATTAAGCATGTGTAATGTTTGTTTTGTTTTCTTATTATTATTATAAGCACCTATATATGTATTGCTTTAGACCCTTAGCCACGATGATATACAGTATATACACTATTATACACTTCTATGAACATATTAAGGCTTGAAATACTGTAGATTACATATTTCATTTCATTACTCATCAATTGACAGCCTGCAGTTGCTCGGGCATTGAGGCACCATGCCTCCTCACTGTATAATATATATGGTTTTCTCCGAAAAATCTCCCACTGTGTTCTGGTGTGACGTAGCAAATCTGCTGTGGTTCTCTGTCGTTCTGGCTCCCACGTGTTAACGATAGAACCTCATACATTTTCTATAGGGTTCATATCGCAGTCTTAAATAGACAAATCTATCACCTGCAAATAATCATGAGCAGTAAACCATTTTTGAACTTTCCTCGCCATATGGATAGGGCATCGGTCGTGTATAGGACAGATAAGGGTGAGTAGTTGAAAAGAAATTAAAAACATTTAGAATATGTGCTTCATTATATTGCATTTGATCGATCTATTAAACAAAGACACTGTCTGTTGTTCACCCCCGTAGAGAGATACTGATTATAATTATTATCCTTTGGATATTAAGCAACAAATAACGGAGCCGAGACAATTAATTGTCTGTCTTCAGCTTTAACTGTATTCTTTTCACCCCTCATGCTGGTAGTCCCCCTCTTTATCACCTTTTCTCGCCGTAAAATAAACTTAATACCTATATCATTCAAGTAACTGGCAACCTCACACAACCTCCTCTCCCCTGTCTTCTCTCTGCTACCAGCTCGGGGAGACTCAGTGGTGCCCAGAGACGATGTAGTAGAGTCCTGGCAGAGTAACAGTACGTTAAGCTATGGCTGTAGCGTAACTCCACTGCTTGCTCTATGACAATAGGGTATAGAGCGAGACGTTGCTTGGTCCAGGGGTTGTGAAGACGGGGCTGGTAGTGGAGAATGGTGGCTGGTTGAGTGTGACTACTCAGGACAGAGTCAGGGCTGAGAGTGCCCACCTCATCGCCGGCTGCCACGTCGTTGCCTCGCAAAGTCGCCTCGAACCACAATCAGGAACACCTGGCTCAGGCATCAAAATGAGTCGAAGCCACAACCCACATATCGTTACAGCTTCAATCAACTCTTACTTACTCTCTCGGGTTGGTTATCACTTACCACCCTTCTTATGTAGTCTTTGGCTTCAACCAACTTTTACTTACACCGTTGTACCCTTATTAGTCTTACTACTGGGGAATATATTTAGTACTCAAAGGTTTAGAGTAAACTCATGGACTTGTCTCTATTTACTGATGTAGCTTATATATCAGTTACAGGTTACAATATACTGGACACAACTCGTGTCTTTAAACTTATGTTATAAGGAAAGGGAATCTCTCTCTTAGGGCAGGACTTCATCCTCCCTCCTTTCTAACCCATGTCTGGGCTCCAAGTGCACCTCACTTCTCACACTCACGCCTCACGTCCCCACAGTGCCACATCCACTACATAGGTTACAGTTTGTGAGAGTGACGCTATGTTTATACTGATATACATACACTTTAGCTGCAAGATTATATAAGAATAATATGAGTATATATATATATTGTCCCTAACTCTACATACGACATGACAATAAACAATTGATTATAGCATAGAGATTAACATACAGATAATATACAGAGTGAATCTAGCATCCAGAGCTCAGCAGTGGCAAGTCTCCATCACGCCTCCATCACGTTGTCATCATGCTGTCAGATCAGCACATTTCTTAAGATGTCATGTCCAGTGAACTGGTTTGAACTGCTTTCAACCCTCATGGTATCTTCCTCACATCCACACTCACCCTGTCATCAATATACACCGGAAGCTAATATGACAGCTTGCTATTGTGTGATGCCACTACGTCTACTGATCATGTATCGTGAATGTGAACACAGGCACACAGATACAGAGAGAACGTGTGTGTGTGTGTGTGTGTGTGTTTGTGTGTTCTCCGTTAACAGCCAAGCAATATGTCCTTTATCATCTTGGTCAATACTCATGTTTCATAATCATAACCATAATAATACCAACGTTTTATTACAGCAAGTCTGAACTTACATATTCTACAAATACTCTTTCTGTGTCTGTGTGTGTATTTATATTTTCTTTTCTTTTTTATAGAGTAATGTTGTTTATCATCAGTTCTTTATTACTTCTATGTTTGTATGTATGTATCACTTCACCCTTATTGTCCATCACAGATAAAAATATTTTAATTAATAAACAAAGGAGGACTGATAATAAAACATTGATTTGCCACAAATGCAAACTTTTTGTGTTTATTAAATCACAGGTTACAGTCAAAGCAAATAATTCCAACAAACTATTCCCAGCAATATCAGGTAGCCTACAATTATTTTTACTCATCTGGAATTATTTCCTGGCATACTTTGGGTGAATCAAGGTATTCCAATGTACACTCGAGCTCGTAAATTCGCGACCACATCCTCAGAATGTTTATATCATCTGAGCTGGTAACACTGTGTGGGGAAGGTGTTGCTGTAGGTGAAAGATTGTATCATGTCCACCTACTCTGATTCCTCCCCAAATAAATGTTACCAGCTCAAATGATATAAACATCTAAGTACAGTCGGCAGCAGAAATTCGTCCCACTCTGCTGTAGTGATGGGAGCCTGGGGATCTGGTAATACTGTATGAGAGAGAGAGAGAGAGAGAGAGAGAGAGAGAGAGAGAGAGAGTAAGGGAGGAAAGGAGAGAGAGGGGGGAAGGAGGGAGAGAGTTGTCAGTTATGGTTTAAATGGCAATTACTAAAGATTGTTTGAACAGGGATACCTTATGAATTCATTTCTAATATATACTGAACTTTATGTAATAAAAGTGTGTATTGATAATAATATTGATACTAAAAATCTTATAATTATGCATTATTTGGGTGCATCCTATGATTATTATTGGTTGTTGACTCTCATGTTATTCAAACTTAAGAGGAACTTTGAAACCAAATCAGCGTCGAGATAACGTTCCGGGAGTCATTCGAAGCTTCGATAACCCAAACCGAGGTGTGAATATTAACTCAGAACACGCCCCCCTCCCTCTCTCCCTCCCTTCCCCCCTCTCTCTCTCCCTCAGTCTCTCTCAGACAGTATTACCAGATCTTCAGACTCTCATTACTACAACAGAGTGGGATGAATTTCTGCTGCCAACTGTACATGGTCATGAAATTTGTGAATTTGGGTGTACAGCCAAAATCAAATATCCACCGACACTCTCCTTCCATCGTAGTAAATATTATCTTGGTAATAAAGAACAACACTTGTATGATTTTGCAGCACCTCATAATAACAATTGATGGGGGTTGAGTTGACATAAGTTGTTCTATGATTATATTGTGAAAAGATACTGATTAATTTGTATGTACATTCGGCAGCATAAGTTCGCTTCATTTCCACCTATGTATGTATGAGCTATAATGATGATATTACACTATGTAAATGCAGAGATGACAGATATAGTTCACATGTGGTAAATTACATATGTTGTTGGTATAAAAACTGGTTGAGAATGTAACTATTTGGTCATATTAACATTATTAAAGTCATGAGACAGACGCAAATTTATGCTGCCGGCTGTACGATAGAAAGAAAGTGTCGTTGGTTATTTGATTGTGGCTGTACCAAAAGTATCTCATTAAAATACAGGTTATATTCAAAGTAAATACCAGTACAAAAAACAGTAAAGGTCTGTGTGTGTGTCAGTCCAACCACAGAGTGTCAGAATCACTCATTCTTTTTATTCTAGATATTATAGAAAACGCACAGACTTTCTCTTTCTCCCTCTCTCTCTTACACAAGAAACAAAAACACACCAACTCTCCCTCTGTGTCTCTTTCTCTATCCAACTCACACACACAATAAAAAAAAAAAAAAAAAAAAAAACAGAATAAATCCACCAGCATATATAACATCAGTAAGCATCAGATATAAGCAATAAATGATAGATATTCGGTTACATTGAAACATACAGTCGTGGTCAATAAATCATCCATATAAGAGTAATTCACGTCAGATTTTAACAGCTTCCCTCTGTTCCTTAGCTGATAAACTTTCCAATAAATAGGTTAAGTACCATAATTTAATTTAATACAAGCAGCTACACACTACTTAAAACAATAACATTACATGTGAACATGAAAACATTAAACAGCAAATTGCTATAAAGTTATGTATACAGTATGTGGATGATTATTATTGACCACGACTGTACATAGGGTCGATTCCACAGTGGTTCATAATGGTTTGTTAGCATGCAAACGAAAGAATCTTAGTCGTATAGATGACTTTTTGCAACACAACATTTATAGGACAACTAAGTGTGACTATTTAAACACTACTAGTATTAAGGTCAAAGAGACAAAGTATGATAATTGTTTACTGAGAATTAATTAATTACTTGAAGGTAAAACAAGAACATACCTCTGTTAATTAAGGACCCTATGATCGTGTATATAATTGGAGACTTCTGCTGATTCCTCCTGACCATGCCACGAAACAAACCCCTTCCCTATAAGTGGTGTTTCGTGGCAATATTTGAAGGACTCATTTATCTCCAACTTTTAGACTACATCACAGGATCCATTAAAGGTGAACATTGAATCATTCTCCCATTATGTTGTGACAGACTAAGAGGAAAATATACACCATTATTATCATCCTTATTCTTAACACTGTATAATTATATGATATATATATGTGTTGTGTTAACATACCTTTAAACAAACTCAAACAAGTAAAACAAATGGAACCAATCAGAATATAACCTTCCTGGAAGTGATAATTATTGAACCAATCAGAATATAACCTTCCTGGAAGTGGTAATTATTAAACAACTTATCCCTTATTAATACCAATGAGGGAATCACTACCACTACTACTACCACCACCACCACCACCACTACTACCACCACATCCACCACAACCACCACTACCACTACCACCATCACTACATCCACCACTACCACCACTACCAATACCACCATCACTACATCCACCACTACCACTACTACCACTACCAACATCACTACATCCACTACCACATCCACCACTACCACCACTACCACTACCAACATCACTACATCCACCACTACCAATACCACCATCACTACATCCACCACTACCACTACTACCACTACCAACATCACTACATCCATCACCACATCCACCACTACCACCACTACCAACATCACTACATCCACCACTACCACCACTACCAATACCACCATCACTACATCCACCACTACCACTACTACCACTACCAACATCACTACATCCATCACCACATCCACCACTACCACCACTACCACTACCAACATCACTACATCCACCACTACCACCACTACCAATACCACCATCACTACATCCACCACTACCACTACTACCACTACCAACATCACTACATCCATCACCACATCCACCATTACCACTACCACCACCACTACTGGTTGTCTGGTACTTGTGGTGGTACATAAAGAAGGTGAGCCAGCCTACGACACATTGGAGCAAGGTACAGCAAAATGTTAACATTCACAAAGCGATTCCAAGAGAAGTATACAATTA
>JAWZYT010004663.1:2500-47500 GCA_034508575.1 Petrolisthes manimaculis
TATACAGCACAAAAGGTAACAGATGAATAAAAAGGGACAGTAGGAGAAGTGCAAGCCCCTTTTAGTCGCCTTTTACTACAAACTGGGGAGGAACCATCTACCATAAAACAAACAAACTATTGCAGGACACGTAGGTAAGTTGGGGTTCTGTTTTATCGGATATTTGTAAGTTACGGTGGACGGGAAATACGACGTGGTGTTCGATCAGTTTTTTCCTATACCGGTAGCAAGAATGTGTGTGTGTGTGTGTGTGTGTGTGTGTGTGTGTGTGTGTGTGTGTGTGTGTGTGTGTTAGGGAGAAATTCACTCAGTTAGTTCTTACCTGGAGTGAGTTGACAACAAAAGCAAACATAAATATACCTGTGTACTGTAAACACAATGAATTATAAATGCTGGAAATGAATTACACACACACACACACACACACACACACCTGCGAGCTACAAGTCCAGTGTAAGAGCTAACATGGGGAAATACAGATTGATAAAAAAAAATAGGAAATATTATACAGTCTAGTTTTTGTGACCCTCTTGTAAATAACTACCTTGAGTATATTGTGTTACCTTCTCCTTAACCCGATTCTGGCATGTAAACCTTCGCCGTTCAACGATGCACAGAGCAAATGGTCGGATCAAATAGTTATTATTCACTCATAAGTATTTTAATTTTGCCATATCCCATACAAAGCAGGAAAGCATAATAGACATAGGAAAATCCATACTAAGTAGGAAAGCATAACAAGGATAATAACACACACTGTTGGGCTACAAATGTTTCCTATACCGCTCCCTGTCTTGTTATTTTATAGTGTATACTTTTCCGATGCCAACCCCTTTGAACATTCCTAGACTTTCTTAAGGTTATAGGCTATAGGCCCTAGTAGTGTTGGTGGTAAGTCTGGAGCAAGTAATTTCTCCAAACTATTCCCAGCAACAGGCCACCACCACTATTTTTTTCATATGGTCACACTTTAGAGATATTAAGGTGCTCTAATGTACCAAATGTATACTTTCCTCTTTAAAAGAAAAATGTAAGTAGCTACGGTATAGGCTATGGGATGAAGGGACCCACTACTAGTTTAGGATGTAGGTGAGGGATGTGTGTCACGGGAAGGTAGGAAGGAGGGGAGGATGTGTAGATGAAATGAACGGAAGGAGTATAGTCCTCTCAATACACCATACATCTACCATGCAAACTTTATTACTAACTTCATATTCACCCACTATACCTTTTATACTTAATCCCCTACTCAATATACCATTCATCTACCATAACAATATCACTAACATGATACTTATTCACCCACTATACCTTTTATACTTAACCCCCTACGGTACTCAATATACAATACATCTACCTTACACACTCCATCACTATCCTCATATTCACCCACTTACTAAACAGGACCTTCCCTACCTACTAACCTCCTACTTCTCTTTATACCCTTGATATATATATATATAAAAACCGCAGGGGCTAGGGTAGGGAGGGTTAATGCATGCAAGGAGGTAGGGAGGGTCGGTAAGGTGTAGGTTGGTAAGTAAGTAGGCTGATAGGTAGGGATGGGGAGCTGTAGAAGGAAAGAAGGCAGGGTTAATGCATGGAGGAAAAGAGGGTGTAAGTAGGGAAGGAGGGAGGGTCGATATGGTGTAGGTAGGTAGGGTGGGAAGGAGGGAGGGTCGGTGAGGTGTAGGTAGGTAAGGGCAGAGTTGGGTAGGGTACGAAATCTGTGCTGAGTGGGACTGAAGGAGGGATGGATAAGTAGGGCAAGGCTGCCTGGCTGGCTGGGCTAATGTGGTGTAACCGACGAATATGGGATGTTTGGCTGGTAATGGGTCACTGAGTATTGGAGAACAGTCGTAGTAGTAGTGAGTGATAGTAGTAGTAGTAGTGAGTGATATTAGTCGTAGTAGTGAGTAATATTAGTAGTAGTAGTGAGTGATAGTAGTAGTAGTAGTAGTAGTAGTAGTGAGTGATAGTAGTAGTAGTAGTGAGTGATAGTAGTAGTAGGAGTTGATGATTGTAAGTTAAATTTGCACTATTGAATGCCTAAATGTGAACGTTTTTCATGACATACCGTACTTTAATTAAATCACCAAGCATTTGTTCAAGCAGATAATCTAAAACATAGCGTAAAGATATATCCTGCAATCCATGGCACATACAAATAGGACCCTTCTACCCAACCCAACTCATGGGGAAGGGCACGGATCCGGATATCCTTTAGCTAAATGTTGTGTAATTGGATATGAAGAGACAGATATACACAAATAGATAGGTACCAAATGGATAAACAGACGAATACACTGACAAACAAATAGAAGACAATACAAATAAATAAAGACAAAAGACAATACAAATAAATCCATACATATATATACTAAACCGACATATAATGTATGTGGACAGATGGAAACAAACATGAGACTTTGACAATAAAATTCACATGCCTGGTAGCTTAGACCATTAGGCCTATCCAGTTCGTCAAAAAGTAGTAATACAAACGTTGGAAAAAATAACAAATGATACTTAGCGCTTGCAGGTGGTAAATATTAAGAACAAAATCTTTGAGTGTGTACTGGTTGGTAATCGCTAACGTATTTCTTCTTATAGTAAACACGCTCAGAATGACGGTCGAAATAAATGAGTTTACGCTAAAAGTGAAATACGAGTTTACACGGGGAGTGAGGAAGTGTTTACAAAAAGTTTAAGGCATGGGTTTGCAGGTCTTACATCTGACAAACCACAGCTGGCTTTTCATGTTTAGAAGATCGTGGACTGAATTGAAAAGAGAGAGAGAGAGAGAGAGAGAGAGAGAGAGAGAGAGAGAGAGAGAGAGAGAGAGAGAGAGAGAGAGAGAGAGAGAACTAAGGGAAAATACAAGAAAAGGAGGGACCAGCAGAGCATTATACATTGAATTACATATTAACTTAATACTTCTTTTTAATAGCCTAACTAGCTTAAATATTATTCAAGGAGAGACTATTATTGGAGAACTGGAGGTCTGATGAATTATTTCCTCCTCCAAGTAGATTTACACCAACACTCAACAAAGAACGATAACATTCCCCAAGATAAGCGAGGAAACAGGAAGGGGCTCAAGGCGGTTTGTGGTGTGTGTGTGTGCAGCTGTATGAACTTGGCAACACTGCTAGTTTAGCCTGGTGGCCACTACACATCCCAGCCCCAGCCCCAGCCCCCTCCTTCCTCCTCCTCCTCCTCCTCTCTCTCTCAGATGAAAGAGCGATCATATTTCAAAACTCGCTTACCCAAAAGTAATGAGTTTTTATATATGAAACAGCACACATTAATTTCATCCCCAACCTCAATACGAATTGGGCTAGGCCGCTAGAGGAATCATTCATTACAAGGCACCTTTAATTCCAAAGAGGACAATATTCTGCAATGTAGATTTATAAATTATTCAAACTGAGAAAGAGTGTCTGTCTTCCTACACTCCCTACTCATGACCTTATAATAATGATCGTACACATATAAACAAACAACCCAGGTGCTCTGTGATAATCAAAGTTAAAACATCACAACTAGGCCTACACACATTACTTTGTGCAGAATATTAAGAGCTAAGAAAGAGTGTCTGTTTTCCTACACTCCCTATTCATGAACTTACAAGAATGATTGGACACATATAAACAAACAACACAGGTGTTGTCTGTAATAATCAAAGCCCCTGTAGCTAAATGAAATCCAACTGTACGTTACGCATGATTGAAGACCTGCTTGTTGTGGTTTCAGTAGGTATACAGCTTAAGGGTATGATATGTTGTTGGTGAATCTGGGGTAATCGATTCCTCAAAACTATTCCAGGCAACAGGACAACCAGTATTTATGTTCTTCTAGTCCTGTTTCCCTGGTATACTGTGGAGGAATCAAAGAGCTCCAATGTACCAAGAGTGTATTACCCCCTCAAGGCACAGAATGCAGGAGGTTTTATTGCCACCACAACCCGTTTGTTTCCTTTACCACATGAACCAGTCCAACTACCATATCCTACAAAATAAGCCCGCCAGTTCAATACGGCCTTTGTATACAGTTTTATCGGCCGTATGACTGACTCCGGGTAATTATATAACAGTGGAAATGGCATCAAACCAGGCACTAAAGATGGAAATTGCACTGTAATAAACATAGAAACTGTGGCGATGACAATAAAACAACCAGAATAGGTGAAAAGGACCCCGTAATAGACATACAGTACAAACGATGAAAAATGCACAGAAACAGAGAAACGATGAAAAGAGCACTGAAACAGATATAGAAAGTGAAAAAGGCACAAAATCAGACATAGAAACGGTGGAAAATATAAAATGCAAGCAGAGGAAGGTTGGAAATGATGGATGTTGACGACGTCCCACACTCGTTTGACCTCATTCCCATGCATCATTTGGGTCAACTTATGGGGTCATTTGTTTGTTGCTGGCCATTTGTTGGTTTCCTGATTCCTACCTCCAACGTATATAGGCTATACCAGAAAATAGACCACCTCAGTATATCCTACAAGTACGAGGGTCGGTTTCATCCCTTCAACCTATGCAATATATAGACTACCATTAAACACACCATTTCAGAATACAAATAGGGGATCTGTTTCCTGCCTCTAACACAACATATACCGTATACAGTACCATGAAACACACCAACTCTGTATACAAGGGATCTATTTCCTCTCTCCAATCTACACATACCGGTAGCCTACCAGGAAACAGACCATTTCAGTATACAAGTAGGCTAGGTGATCTATTTTATGACATCGTTGGATGAGTCAGTAGCCTTCCATTTCCCTGACAAGATATGACCCCCTTAACATAATGATTACAACTGATAAGACACAATAACTTTAACTCAATACATTTAGAGCACATGTGCAGTCGCGAACCAAAGTTTCGCACCCCCCTTGGCTGATAGGAAGGCGAAGACAGTGTTAAAGATATGCTGAACGATCGGACAAACTGGTGTATCGAGTTGGTAACGAAACAGTGTGAGCTTCATTTTCGATGGCTTGCAGTTTGTTGTTTGTGAAAATGAACCTTACATTGTTTCTTTACAAACTCGATACACCAGTTTGTTCGATCGTTCAGCATATCTTTAACACTGTCTTCGCCTTCCTATCAGCCAAGGGGGGTGCGAAACTTTGGTTCGCGACTGTACCGTATATACCGGTATCCTTAACACTCCTTTCCATTTTTGATCAACTAACTACCGGTAATTGCCATCTCCGTTAAATGCATAGAAACCAAGTAGCCTAACTTATAGGCTACATGAAATAAAAGTGAGCCATTTGAGTAAAACTCCTGAACCAATATTGCTAAGACCAATAGCTACATTTTGGCATAATATTCGAGGACATTTCAAAGGTATTGCATAAGGAATACTGGACGTTCACTGTTATGATACATTTGGTACAATTAGCCACAGGAATTCGTACACAGGCTCATCATAAAGCGAGGTAATTATTGTGAAAGTACTGGAGTGCATGGTCTACCAAGTCAGTCGGTGATTGCAAGACAACAAACCTATCATTATGCTGTGTTGTAGTTACATAGACTTATATTTTCTGTATTGTGAACCCGTGAGTGTGTGTACGAATTCCTGATGCTAAATGTACCAAATAAGGGGGGATTCTTTTTTGGTAAATTTGAGGACTACTGAATTCTCCTAGCTGTCACAAAACTGATTCCCTAATAGTAACATTAAGGTGATTTATGTCCTGGGATAGTTTGGAGGAATCACTACCGTAGCCTAACACTCCAATTCACTAAAGAGAGATTCACCCTTAAATACCGGTACTGCTGTGCTTCTTATTGAAAGGTACAACAACTCAACGCTACATGAATACCATACGAATTTTTAGATGGTGAAAGATTGGGACACGACAGGAATCTTTCACGGTAACGAGTAGGCTATTGTGTGGCACGTCAGACAGGGTTCAGCCAATCTCTGTCATCCTCAGAGTGAATGAACCTCCAACCCTGACCTTGTACCCTGTCTGCAGCAGCTATACTGTACGTGATACCCCCTCCCCATTCCCCCCACACACGCTCTCCACTACACATATACCCTACTCTTTTACACACAAACTCTCTCCTACATACACAAATTAACCCACACACACAACACACTCTCTCATGCCCACACAAACCCACACCCACGCAAATCCTTCACTACACAAATAACACACACAACCTACACCAGTAATCCGGTACCTTTCCACCCCAATCAATCCCCATCAATCTCAGTCTCCCCCTGCCTCCCTTCCCCTCTCACCTTCCAGTAGCCCTGCTTTAAATTTATCTAGCTATTCTGACACCTGCTGGGTTTCTAGCCCCGTTACAGAACCTACAGTGTTACCATGTCGGAGGTTATTCACGGGTGTTCAGTTCGGTTTTAAACAAATCACCCCATCGATATCGTATTCATTCGACAGCCTAATTATTTATAGTACTTCTCAATGTTCCTGTGGTCAAAGTAAATATACGGTAAATGAGTTGTTGTTGCTGTTGTTTGAGTTCAGTAAGACGGTAGGCTAGTTTCCTTGTCTACCACAAGTTGTTTTATAAGTTAAGCAATTTCGTATTATTCTGCTCACAAGTCACTGATCAAGATGTGCTTTCACACGACACGACACAAATCTCATTAGGTATCGTTGACATATGGGGTACACTGACTACTATAAAAAAAAATACATACATATCTATCATTACAGGAGGTCTCGACGAGTTCCTATTGACTAATTTGGGGATGGCTGTTTTCAAAAGCATTATCCATGGTGTCAGTAGAAGGTGTAACTCTATATATTTCTGTTTTTTACTGTGTACGATAGATATGATTTCCGCATGTCTCGCTCGATTAGGCTAAACAACTAACAGAGAACTATTATATCTTTCCATTAGCTTACCATGAGCTACTTCTTTCCTCTTGCTCATAAGAAGCCCATATTCAATAATGCTAACAATCTCTACAAGACGTACAAACCAGCAAATGTAAGTGACATTATAAAGCAAACTCACTCTTTACATAACTGTGATACTTTTTATATAACCTCTATGAGTTGATATTACAACGCCCGCACAAGACATTCGTGGCCCACTCCCTCAAGGCACATCATTAAGTTGAGGAACGACTGTGTGGTTCACTATTATTTCTTTGCATTCACTGCCACTTACATTATCCTCCACTTCTGTGTAGACAATACAGATCAAATAAACTCCTGACCCTTCATTTGAAATAATACATTATTACAGAACAAATTAATATACCCCTGACCCAACACAGGGATAAGATCAAGTGTGATGAAGATAAATAATCTGCAAATGAAGGTTTTCTTACATTACTCATTAGTAACTTAAGACTGTATGGAGATAGGAGACCATAGATGCCGAGTGTGGTCGTATTGTCCAACACACAGCAGGCAACACACTACCGTACAATATTTTGCTCAAACACAGAGGCCAAACTCGGCTGTCAGCAAAAACACACGACAAAGTGTACACACATGTGGCTCTCCGGAAAACAACAATACCGCCACGGAATATGAAACCCACTCTGGCATGCACAATATTCAACAAAGGAATGCAAACAGCCTAACCCTGCACCAACCTTGAGTGAGTTTTGGCAACTCCCTGGTTTGCTATGCATAACCACTACTATTTCCGGCTGCTTTTACAGTCATAAGAGCCATTCAGGCCTTCCTTGCGCTCTGCCAACACGTGTTGTAAACAACAGTGCACAAACAACAGCAACGACTGCAGCAGGAAACTTTTCAAGAAAATCCAAATATTTTTAACACTGCCTTGGACACCAGCCAACTCTTCATTACTGTCTGTTGCATGTGAAAGGTCAAACAACCATGTAGCTGATAGTGACTCCAGCACGAAACGTATTGTAGTAGTAAACTAGCAAGAGTAAATAGTAAAGCAAAACTGACTGACAATATTTTATTCCGAATAGCCTATGTACTTTACTGTCTATAACCTCCCGAAATTATGAACCTTATGAGTCATCGCCCAACACAGCTTATGCAAGCTGTGTTGTTTATTTGATCTTACCCAGAAGGCAGACAACCCTCCCAACTCTTGCTGAGACGGCCAACTTCACCCATTTCACCTTCACATTTTGCCCACTACCCAGTACCCAGCACAACTGCAAATTTACACTCCACCTCTGGCTGACAAATTCAATAGGAACTAGCACCCAGTCTGGGGGATGAAGGTGGGATTAGCTGGCACTAATATGTGCATGATAGCAGTGGAAAAGAAAGTAAGGAGAGAGAAGGCAATAGATTACGGTAAACTACAATGAAATGCAAAAACAAATGTATTGGCTAACTAAAATACAGGTGTGGAACAATAAGAGCATAAGTCGCGTGAAAGAGAATGTTGGCCTACCGGCACTCCTTCATTACTACTTCATCTATACATTCCCATCTATTCTTCAACTACTTCACCTCCACTCCACTTTTACAATATAAAACCTCATTCCACCTCCACTTATCAATCAGTAGCTGCTGTTGGTACGGTACTCACTCACTCTCCCCAAACCCAACAAACACCAACCAACCCCCCAGGGCTTGGATATATGGGAATGGTTCTCAAAGTGGCCATTATGTCTCCCAAGAGAGTCACACCATACATCTTGGGAACCATACAAAAGTAAAAGGCCCTACAGGAGTCACACATGTTTCCAGTTCCACACAAAGTCTTCTACCAGGTGGGACAAATTCCTGCATTTTATTTTTAGCTATAGGGCCTACCGAGTTTTATGAAAAGCGTTCCATAAGGTAAAGATGACAATACAGTATATTAGTAAAAACAAATTTGATTACAATGTAAGAAGCTTGTCTATCTATCTATAGCTCCGACGCCTCGCTCCCTCCAGGTTGCCTCTGTAGGCTATATTGTATGCAGGACAATTAAATATATCTGTATTGTATATTAGTTTTAATTGCCACTGCTTATTTAAAGAGTAGACAAAATTATGGTGCTCTAATCATCAATCGATGGAACAGTTAAAAACTTAAGAACTCTAGCTGCTCACAACTTTGTGGGTAAGACGTTACATTAAGTCACCTGTTACAGTACAGCAAAGCATCTTAAGGACAGAGTACCCAACTGAAAATAATGTGCCATTACCTTTAGCCATATGTTACTGGCTTCCCATTTGCAAGAAAACTATCTGGTATTAGGCCTAGTCAAGAGTAATATTAGCTACCAGTAATTCACTTCTGTACATATCCTGCAGGGGTTATAATGTTACGGTACCTTAGCACAGTACAAAACTAGTACTGTTGTTGTTGTTGAAGTTCCTCAAGCTGTCTGGCCGAGCAGCCCCGATACTAATACTGTACTGTAGAACTACTTACTTTCGGGTACATCTTAGGTTATAATTTCATGGTAGGCTTTGCAGTTCCAAATACAGTATATTGTATGATAGCCTACAGTAGTTCCCAGTATTATTGTAGTTCCCAGTATTATTGTTATCTTCTGACTGTCATTATCACTAATACATAAATGCCCAGGTGGGGTAATTTGTGGGATCATTTAAGCACACACTGTATACCGGTACTGTACTTACATACCAGTACCATACTATACTGTAGACTACACTGAGTACTGTCTATTATTATTACCCAACTAAAAAAAAAAAAAAACTACCATACCTATAGTCTAAAGTAATTCTGCTACCACACATGTACTGTATACTAATGTATACTGGTACATATATTTTCCAATTGATCTAGATCTGGCATCCTGCTGATAAGGAGGACTTCAGTCTACCATATCCCTAGTGGACATGTGGCTCCTACCCTCCTCAAATGTACAACACAGAAAGATACACAGGTTTGAATATTCTGTAATGATGTTATGTTAATGCACTAATACAGTAAATGGTCGTTATGTTGGTCTATTTCATTTTTTATATTTCCTCTCTCATTTGGAACCAGTCAAATTTTTACTCTGTACGAGTTAGGTCGCTCATTCAGAAATGCTGCAGGAGCTTTACAGATCACACACACAACTTTTATTAATAGTTCCGACGCCAAACTTCCTCAAAGGGGAGGGTCATGGCAGAATCTCGTCACAAAATTCCTGGAACACCATATTACTCCTTTCCTCCTGAGCTCTCCCTAATCTCTTTGTCTTCCCTTCCAAGCTCAAATTATGAAACTAACACCTATGTGTATCTTGTAGGATAACAGGTACACGTACATGGCCTTATACTGAACAGTAATGCATCAGGCCACACCTGGAAACACATTTAACTGTTTTACAATTCTCACTCATTGTTCATAATTTAGTTTGGTTATTTCCTACCCAAGGATATATCTTATAACCATTGTGATATTAACAGATATTTCAGAAACCACTTTGAGTACCAATAATACCACAGGTACCAAGTACCTTAGGCTTTGTGGGAAGTTACGGTACTGTACGGAAATATTATGTATATGCTGCAGTACGTACCGGTACCGGTACGGTACTGTATATTTGAAGTATAGGCTATTGTACTACATAGAGTACTATATTCATATAATTTGTAACCCCAACAGTGAATCCAGGACCATCTAGACTACAAGAAAAAAGTTGACACAAGCCATTCCCCTTGCATCAACACCTCCATACCAACACATGCATGAAGATAGGGTGTGCAGTCTTCAGTAAATCTTGTCATATAGCTACCTACAATGTACCTTAAATGATATAGTAGGCTATAGGGTATTCATCAACCTATGAATCATACAAAATGATTCCCCAAGACCTTTGGATAAGTGGGTTTCTGGATAATGAGGAATACCGTAATATCAGATGCTGGCTAAAGATAAACACCTTTGCTACATACTGGTACATATACTACATTAAGATAAAATATAAAAACTATTTAAGTATCCAACATACATCTATTCTGGGCAAGTAATATTAGAGAACATTTAGTGTAATGAAGACATGAGTAGGCTTGCTAGCTACCTCTCTAATCTCTGATAGTGACACATCCTGTCCTGATTTATATACAATACAGTACCTACCCAGTCTTCATGTTTCTCAGTCTCCTCATAGACTACTGCCCCTTCATTTCAAACACATAAATACAATACTGGGAATATTTTTACAAGTTTCCACAACTTGATTTCGAAAATTTTACTATTACCATTGTTTATATTTCACTATTACAAACAACTTTCATGAATATTGTATGAAAAAAAAACTTCCTTACTGACAACACCAATCATTCAAAAGAAAATTTTGTTGCCTTCTTACCTCCCCAGAGGTTCATTCTAAGCAATACCGTACCATGTCTTTAGACATTCAGTTATTCCTCATCCTTCTCTCCTATCCTCAATCCAGTTTAGCCTACTACTGTACAGTACTGTACTATCCTTTTCATGCTAAACTATAACAGTATGATTGTCCATTACAGCTAACAGTAGTCTACTGTATCGTCTTCATACCACAGCCTGGTCGTTACTGTACATCCCTTTCCATACAGGTTACTGTCACTACACAGTATGGTATATACTATACAATGTATACTTAGATATGATTAACAACTTATCTCTATCAGATAACATAGATATAGTGCTTAAGGGACCCTGTGATGTAGTCAGAAAGTTGGAGTTTTACGAGTCCTTCAAATATTGCCACGAAACACCACCAATATGGAAGGAGCTTGTTTCATGGCGTGGTTAGGATGAATCAGAAGCCTCCAGTTTACATACACGATCACAGGGTCCTTAAGCCTACAGAGTTAATGTCATGTAGTTTTGAATTCCTGTTTCTAAAATGCTGTTACTGCATATGGTACCAAATTACCACATACACTGTAAGACTACTTTATGACATAACAATTGTACCAATACTGTACCTTATGAGCTCACCACCAAATATGAAATGATCACTTCCACCTCATACATAAAAACTAATGCAGAAATAGGCTATATAGTACGATTAAGAGTAATCAGAAAACTAATGAGATTTATGGAGATGATGATATTTTCAAACCATAAATTAGTAATATTATAAAGATTAGTAAGCATCACAGACCAACATTAATGTCATTTTGAAAATATTCAGAAATATAAGATAAACAAAAATACCCTTCAGTCATATTTAGCCTATATACAAAACCAATATTGAAGAAACCATCAAAACACAAAATTTAATACTGTAATGTTGGCATCCTCATGACTTGTGGACCCAACACAAACACACACACCAAAATTCCAAATGGGTAAGCATTGACAGGGAGGGCACTGACTGACTTGACAGGGGAACACACACACACACCAAATGGGTAAGCATGGGCCAGCAGGGCACTAACCGACTAACTTGACAGGGGAACACACACACACACAGTACAAACATTTCCTTTCATGATGCAACAACCCAAACCACCACAGTGTAATTTACCCACTTATATACCCCCACTGCTTGGACACTAAAAATACCCCTTGTCTGCTCTCCTGCCCACTAACCCACCCACCTACCTACCCACCCCTTAAATACAGAACCTAAATAAAATCCCCACCACAAACAACCCCCACTCGTCCCTCCGTCCCCCCCAATAACCACTGATCATTTAATTAATTGGCTCGTATGACGTCTTATACGAAATTACAAGTGAGTGAAACAGCTGATAAAATCCACCACCACAAACACCCACTCAGAGCAGCCAACCATACACATACACACACACACACAGCCCAGTAAACTAACAATACCCTCCCTACCTATGTTACCTATTATAATATGCACTTAATGCCTCGTTCGTTGTCTACTATTGTTGTTTACACATCACGGGTGGGTGTATTAAATAGCTGATAAATAATTCCCCTGAAAAAAACTCGTAAAAATACACCAACAAACAAACAAACCACTCCAGGGCAGAATCAGACAACACACATACAATCACACACATACACCAATATACACACATACATACATACATATACACCGACCAACCAACCAACCAAACACCTAGCCTACTCCAGTCATCTCCAGGGTAGAAGCAGCCATCAACACACACACAGACACACACAATATAATCACCCACCACACCAATATACACACTCACCCGTCTCCCACCACCACACATTTGATGGCTTGCATAATCCCGGCTTTGTAAATTCACAGTGCACTGATGGAATAATAACCACTAGGGAAGGTCCTATAGGGGTGTAGAGGGCGTGGAGCGGAGGTATACACGTCCTCCTTCACACACGTACACAGGGACACTGACTGAGACGGGCCAAGGACCAACACAAGTGTACCAACATGGAGGCCCCGACACTGTTGCCACCTCCGCCACGCCTCACAACTCTTGGAAATAATATGTATACGGTGTTCTTATCTTCTGTATTAATTAAGAAAGATGACAACCAAAGACAAGTATTGCATTCAAATATCTTCATCAGTGAAATTAGAAATAGAGTGAGGAGATACCAAGACACAGTGCCTTATCATAATTATTACGGTGATACTGTTTGAAGAATAGGCTATGATGGTTCATTTTTCTTGTACTGTTATCGCCAGTTAATTGTCACTTCTACATCTCTCTTTATTGCTATTTACTGTTATGATTTATCCTCCGTGACGTTTAGTGTTAAACTAGACCATAAGCCCGTGCTACGCACGGAAGTGAAGTATGCCCCTATGGTGCGGCTGACTTACCGTCGATTCGTGCACTCCGGCTGACGTGTTAAACCGTCATAGCTATTTCCCGCCATTTAGGGCTATGTAGGGCTGGTTTTTCTTGTCAGTGAGCTAGTAAACACAATCACAATATCGATCCGCTTGACCGCTTCCCAAGTTCCCATTCAGTTGTTTCTTGGACCTCAAGATGGGTAGGCTATTCTTAAGTATTTGCCCTTGTCCG
Source organism: Petrolisthes manimaculis (assembly GCA_034508575.1). Taxonomy (NCBI): domain Eukaryota; kingdom Metazoa; phylum Arthropoda; class Malacostraca; order Decapoda; family Porcellanidae; genus Petrolisthes; species Petrolisthes manimaculis. The sequence continues at coordinate 16,388 of JAWZYT010004663.1, forward strand.
AATTTGTGCTCTAACGATCGTAAGAAAATATAGGGAATATTTGTACGTGACAGTGACACCATGATATTCCTATAAGGTTACAAATTATTTTTTAGTGTTCTGATCATGACACACGATACATAATCATAGTAATAAGAACATAACACCACAAACACACTCCAGGCAGGCGCGAGTGCTGGTAAATATACGTATTTCCTACGGTACAAATCAGTTTGTTTATAATTTTCTATGTGACAGTTACACGATGATATATTCCTACAAGTTCATACTATTTTTAGTGTTCTGATCATGACATACGATACATAATCGTAGTAATAAGAATATATTGTAGTCAGTATACAAAGGTATTTCGCAGGCAACTGAACACATAGCCACAGCAGTGAGTACGCAAACATGGTCTACTTCAACTCGCCTTATCTCCGTAACTACACATCGTAGAGCCCTCCAGATGGTCCCAATCAATCAATTATTTAAATCACTGAGCACCTCATCATTAAACTAATCACACCACACATCTCCCTTGCATCTTCACAACATGGCTTCAGACCACTGCACTCAAGAAACACTCTTCTTACAGACTTCACACAAAGAATTTTTTATGGTATCAACTCAGATAGACCCCCACACAGAACACTTTTAGTTATTAAAAGGTTATTAAAGGTACCAATGAGTGGCAGTCACTGGGACAGAGTGTAGCACACATTGTGTGTACGAAACACAATTATAGCACACATCACAAGGATAATCATTGTGATGGCATTTGATGCCATCCCCCACCACAACCTCACAAATAAAATATACCACACAAACATGCATAATAACACCAAAAGATGGCTGGCCAGCTTCTTGGAAGGAAGAATAGCCCATGTTACATTTGCTGGTCAGTCATCTAACATTAAAAGTGTCACCAATGGTGTCCCCCAAGGTTCTGTACTCTCACCCACCCTTTTCAACCTATACATGCACGACATACCAACACCCCAGGCACCACAAATACACATAGCCTCCTACACAGACGACATAACACTCACATGTACACAAGGATAATAGATTATTATCCTTGCATGTACAGTACACACAGAAACACAGACACAGCCACTCTCATCATCCAACCCTACCTCAACACACTTAATGCCTGGTTCACCACAAACAGACTTAAATTAGCACCCACCAAGTCAACTGTCACCCTTCTCACCAACTGGAATGCAAAACACCACTACACACCACCTATACCTCACACAAACACACACACAAAATACTTGGCATAACATACAATACATCCATGACATTCAAACAACTTATCATGACCATCAAAAACAAATGCATGCAAAGACTTAAAGCCCTCAGATCGCTTGCCAGCACAACATTTGGATACAACAAAGAATCCACAATCGCAGTATACAAAAAATATATTCGATCAGTGATGGATTATGCAAGCCCTGCCTGGGCCTCAAACCTCGCTGAGACTCATCACAACACACTTCAAACCATACAGAACAGAGCCCTAAAGACAATCACAGGCTGCACAGCTACCACACCTACAGACCACCTACACTATGAAACAAAAGTCATCAAAATAAAGAATCATCTTGACATGAGAGGCACACAAACACTTGCTGCAGCCTCCACAAACCCACACCATCCACTACACTACATGGCACAACACACATGCCAAGGAACATCTAAACAACACCCAGTACACGATACCATACACAAATACTATCATCTCTTACACCATGCCCACCCCAAACCAATCTCCAGAAACATATCCATATTTAAATCAGTCATCAGTCCATCCATACACTCAAAAACAACACACAGCTGCATGCACAACCTCCTGACATCTACCCATCTGAATCAGAATCATCTTTTCCCCATGAGGACAGAGTACACCTGGCCAGGCTGCGGTGTGGCCACCACCAGGCCCTTCTGACATATCAGAAGAGGCTGGATGGACCCATTGCGGATGCCTGTCCAGGATGCAACACAGCACCCCATTCTATTAAACACATTATTGAAGACTGCAACACACAATACCACACTCGCCAACAACACAACATATACTCTCTGAGGGCACTGTGGGAGAGCCCGGTTCAGGCCATGGCCTTCCTCAGAAGCTCGGGGCTGCTCGGCCAGACAGCTTAAGGAACTTCAACAACAACAATGTGTAGTACTGTACAATGTGTAATTAATAAAGCTAAATAAATAATGTCTGACATAACAGAACACAAACTGCATGTAAATAAATCTCAGGAGAGTTAGTTAGTATAGTATGTATTGGGAAATGTATTTGTTTAGTACTGTACACCCATGGAGGTATAATACTAGATTATACCTCTATGTGTACACCACTATGCATTGTCCTCAATCATCTTCGACGGGCGCCATATGACCTTGCTATTGAGGTGCCTGGTATCAGTCAATCAGCAATTCAATTCTATAAATGCACTGTTCTACCCTTTCTTTATATACTGACTCAAAACAGCAATGTAATAAAACATATATAGGTGAATAATATATGTTCATTTTGTCTTCCTCCGACTTCTGTGGCCAAATTTGACTTTTCAACGGCGCCTCATAAATTGGGATGGCTGAGTTGGGCATTCCATACCTCCCCCCCTTCTTCCTGTGTCCTCCTTTCCCTCCCTCCCCAGCCAACACCCAATCATTACCTCATGATGTGGTGGGTAATCAATAACAGATGCCTGGGAAAACATTAGGTGGTCTTCGATGAGGGACGGTTTTTAAAATGAAGTGGTGGATACAAGTACTGTACATATTTACTCGATCATTGTACTGAGGGTTTGCTGCTGTACATCCAACTATGAATAATATAAACCGCTGGAATTCGATGACAATAAATTTCTTACGTTTTGGAAATACTTAATCTTACACATGATAATAAAACAATATATTTGTGCCTCTGTATATATTACAAAAATAAATATACTGTATCTACATGAATATAAAACATATCCATTTTTTTGAAAACTTAAGTTATACAGTACATGCTTAGTGATTAATTTTATTGCAAATATAATCTAAAACTATAAAGTTCTCTTGTACAGTTATCAGCTTCCAGACATAGGACATTTTCTTTAAGATATTCTTCAAAAATTATGCAAATCACACAACAGGCACAGCAAGAATAGTATGAAACTATAGTGTACTGCATACTGTATAAGGAACTCTCATTTTACACTGGGATTATGGGTGTGTAATTAAACTGTGTACAGAAAACCCTCATTGTACAGTAAGCTGGTAATATGGGTGCATAATCTATCTATCTATCTATAGCTCTGACGCCTCGTTACCTCCGGGAACTCCCCCGAAGAGGGTGGCCACGGCAGAAAAGTCTCCAATCTTCCCTGTTCAAACACTCCCTCCTTACTTGGTCAAGCCCTCCCCTCCCCCTCATGTTTCTCTCCTTTACATACTCTTCCACTCTGTTCTGCCATCTAACTGGTGGTCTGCCTCTCACACTAGGTCCCACAACTTCACTTTCATACACCTTCTTTACAAACTCCTCACCTTGCATTCTCTCTACATGTCCAAACTACCTCAAAGTATTACGTTTCACTCTCTCAACCACTCCACACTCAATACCGATTGCCTTCTCACTCATACCACATCTCTTATACACACTTTCATTACTTTCTCCATCCCACCTTGTAAGTCCACATGCACCTCTCAAATAACTCATTTCCACAGCACCTATTCTCGACTGAGAATAATAAAGTGTACAATAAGTGTTTACAGTACATACATATATTCATTATACACACTATATCATATACATAATCCCATTGTAAAATAAGAGTTTACTGTATATCTTTTATTTTTATCCTGGCAAAATTGTACTAATTCCCTTCTAAGCAATATGACCTTAGATGTCATATATTCCAGTGTTAATTACTTGCAGATCAGTAACTATTGGTGTAAAATTTTGGTGTCATTTTGTCTGACTACGTTTCATTTATCGACAGAGACAAGAAGTCATTGGGGGAGCCAGCACATTTTTTCCCAGTTCGCCTTGATACTTTTACAAGAGCACATAAACAATCTTTTTACGATACAATTACAGTTATATGGCATAGAAAATATTCTTAAAATTAAGAATCTGGCTTTTTAAGACCTATTTGTAATTAAATGTACCTCTTTCCTGTGGTTCAAATCTGGAAACTGATATACTGCAACAACTATGTAACATATATAAGCATAAGGCATCATTGCACATTAAAACTAACTTTCCTCAACAAATTAATCAACACTGGTCGAGGATTAGGTTTTGTGCGGACGGATCTTATTGTTATCTCACTTGACTAAAGTAAACTCTCCTTTTACACTGGGATTATGTATATGAAATACTGTGTAATGAATGTACAGTATACACTTTTTGCACACCACATTTCACACCCATAATACCAGTGCACTGTACAGTCGGTGGCAAAAGTAGTGTCGCCTCACTCTGTGCTTCATGAAGGATAACATGAAGGTTAATCATTGAATAATCATATTCACCATACAGAATTATCATATCCAGGAAATAAATTAATAAAATTCTCTGGTTCTTCAGTTTATCTGCCTGAAAAGCTTATAATTATTTCATTACTAAACTTCATAATTTTGAAGGGCGACACGACTTTGCCGCCGACTATACAATGAGGGTTTCCTGTAGTTTTATTACACATCCAAATTCCCAGTGTAAAATGAGAGTTCACAGTATAGTACAACATTTTGCTATTGTTCCTGTAGTTATGTATTTTTTTGGCTGGCTTCACATAAGTGCTTTTTCCAGTTTTGTTTAACTTAAAATGCTCTTGTTGTGAAGTGAGCCTTACTGTACTAAACTGTCCATTAATTTCATAAACCACCATGAACTTTTAATTAACTACCCAATTCAAGGTTCTGAGAAAGGTGCTGAGAGATGCTAAGCCTCTGTGCTATATTATTTACTGTGTGGTGGAACTCCTTGATGTCTGAGGGGGGTATTATGAAACTACTTCAATGAAAACGCTCTTCGTCGCTCAATTCATATTACTTTGCATTACTAATCAAATGATGAAAAGCCTTTTCCTTAAAGAGTAGTTAAATAATATGAGCCAGACTGTGGACAGTAGATTAGTCACAATAGGTCATGATACAGAGCTACTTAATACATCACATTATCGGATTAATTTATAACAGTGGTTTCTTACAGACAACTTATGGTACAGTACTGTAGGTGTTATACACAAACACGACACAAATAACTATCGGTTACTGAAACTAGAGTACATTGTACAGTCCTGTACATATACATTTTCAATGTTAATTTAATATGCAAGGTATTAATTTACCTATTGTAATTAAAATATAGATATAGATTGCAAAAGTTTCAAAGTGAACACAACTACTGTATATACAAGATAACTTACTCTAATATTGAGCTGTTTGTGCACATTTGTCACACTGTACAGTTGCTCAAAAAAGTATTTGTACAAATCTTTCTTCAAACAGTGAGACATGACAGATAAAAGATACAAATACAATAAAGCTCTGACATAACAGAAATAGTTCTGTTATTTAAACACCCAACAGTTTCCTTCTGAGATACTATTTTTAAGCCAATATATAATTACCCTAACCAGCCATGTACCCTGACTCCCAACCCAACTCTATCATATCCATCATTATCCAGGTACTTTGACTTGAGCCGCTGGTTGGGAATTACTGTAAGCAACTGCATGTATAGGGGAGAATATCTTTTTTATAAACTGGAGGGCCAATGTTACCAACAGGGGATCAGTTTTAGTGACTTTCTTTGGAGGATTAAGTTAGTAACCAGCTAATTTTACCGTCAAAATTGTCTTTCGCTCACCAAGTGGTCATATTTACAGTTAAGGGACCCTGTGATGTAGTCAGAAAATTAGAAAAAATTAGTTCTTCACATATTGCCATGAAACACCACACCTACATACATGAAAGGAGCTTGTTCATGTGGCATGGTCTGGAGGAATCAGAAGCCACCAATTTTCATACAAGATCACAGGGTTCTTAAACCTTTAGTAAGCTTTTCACACACCCAGCAGGGATTCCAGCCTTAAAATTATATATAAAACTCTTGAGATCGTGTCTAATTGTACTTAACGTAAGCACCCTGATATAAGGAACAGAATATCCATCAACATACAGTAAACATTTGTACTAAAGAATATTTGCATTAATACCTACACAGCATTTTCTTTTACTGACTTAATAAATAAATTAATTAAGGAGATACTGTATATATTTACACATTTCACTTAAACATATCTTCACTTTTTAGACTCACTTAAATAAATAAAAGAGATAATGGGATACTTATTCATAAAAATATCAAACTTAACATTATTAAACATTTTTGCCGAGTTCATCTTTGGTATAAAGTCCGAGCACAATTATAAACAAACATCTTGAGACGATTTGTTGAGCCTCCATCAGTACCCAATCCATCTTCATGTAGAGTATATCTCTTCCCCTCTCAATTCCCTTTATCAATTATTGGAGACTCTCAATAAATTGCACTGCCACCAGTATCCAATTCCACGCATATCTCTTCTCTCTATTTTCCCTAAACTACTATAAAAATTCAGAAATATGCTAAACTATTAAGTATGCAAATTCATTCCTATCTCTCCTACCCCTCAACAATTTCAGAATACTCGATAGAAAATGTCCCAACAAAAGTATCCAATTCTGTGTACAAAATATTTCTTCCCTTAACAATCAGACAAACTGGAAGAAACTGCACCTACAACAGTATCCAATTCCATTCTTATCTCTCCTATCTATTTTTGCCTCAACTGCAGTAGCCTACTGAACAAACAGGATGCCACAACAGTATCCAATCCATTCCAATTTCTCCTCTCTTTCTCCCATCAACAATCTTACAAACTCGAATAACTGCAATAATAGTATTAATTTTCATTCACATTTCTTATCTCCATTTTCCCCTCAACTACAGAATAGTACATACAGTTGAACCTCGTTATTTCGGACTAATAGGGGGAGAGGGTGTCCGTATTTGCGGTTTGACCGTAATTGCGACGAATTTTTACGAGGGGTACGAAATAAAAATAAAAAAACAAAAAAAAACGTGTTTGTACAAAAATTAACACAAAATACAGATATATCTACATAAATAGGTATGTAGTGATGTGTAAATAATATACCTAAATGTTATTTACCTTGTGTGGTGAAGAGATGAGTTTATTTCTTGCCGTGATCGTATAGTGGGACGTATCAGAGTAGCTATTTAATACTGTTTAATAAAAACAAGAATGATGTAGTGATACGCAACCACTCCAAGTCTCCAACCCGCGCTTGTAAAGATAACAAATCACGCATGCGTGGTAGTGGTCTAGGTGGTAGGGGGAAGGGGGGAAAATAACGGGATATCGATTGTTTACATTTTATTAGCCATACTGTACTCTGGTGTTTCCTTCTCCTTTATCTATTCGAGAAACATCTTCCTTCTTTCTATCGAAGGACATGACCTTCCGTTTTGTAAATGCACCACCTGACATGAAGCTGGTGGTTAACTCGTAAATTACTAAAAATGAGCGAGTCAAACACAAGGTGACAACCCATGTTAGGCCTATATTCCCTTGACCTTGAGCTAGGGTGAATGGAGACTGAGGGTAGGGGGGGGGGAAAGGAGTGAGGGAGAAGTGGTGGCAACACACACAAACACACACACCCACGCTTCACAGATGAGTGATATAATTTCCTGACAAGTTCATTATGATTTCACTCGTTTTGTATAAGAACTCCTCGGATTTATTCGAGAGTCAACTGTATATATACATAAATAGGTATGTAATGATGTGTAAATAATATACCTACTGTATAATGTAAAAAATATAATAGGAAAAAATAGAGAAACCAAAATTCAGACAAAAAAAAATCTCCAGCGGATTGTGTCCGAAATAACCGAAATCCGAAATAACGGGGTCCGAAATAACGAGGTTTAACTGTACTAAACAAACTTGAATCGGGATGCCACATCAGTATCCAAATCCATTCACATCTCTCCTTTCCATCTCCCCTCAACAATCTTACAAATTCAGTATATTTCTCCAACAACAGCATCCAAATCCATTCCTATTTCTCCTCAACAACAACAACAGTACTAATCAAATGTTAATAAGGTCGCCAGCCACATCAGTACCCATCTCTACCACCACCACCACCACCTGCCTGTACCCGCTGATAGGTTGCACTAAGCCAGGGAGGACCCAGGCGTAGCGGAGAGCTGGAGAAGATGGGGTAGCCCAGAGGAGGATCAGCTGCTTGGATGGTCAGGTTACGAAGGAGGACGGGGTGAGCCTGACAGGCGATGGAGTAAGAAATGATTAAAAGTGGATAAATGAGTGACAGATATTTGTTCATTTTTCATTGGGTAAGGTGTAAACTACTGTACAGATAGGTAAATAAGTGATAAAAGGATTTATATTTTTTTGGTGTATATTGGGCAAGGTGAGAACTAGGGTAAAAATGGGTGAAAAATAAGTGATGAAAAAATAATTATATACAGTACATATAGTTTTGTTTTACATTGGGCAAGGCAAGAAGTAACGTATAAAAGGATGAATAATGATAAAAAGAAATAATAATTTTGCCCAATAATAACAATGGAATGTGTAGTTCAGAAGGATTTTTTTTTATACAACTGATAATAGGCTATATTAAAAAGATAGTAATGTCTGAGTGTGTGTGTTTGAAGAGTATGTGAGTGTATGTGTGAGTATGTAAAAAGAAAGAAAAGGCACATATATTACTACAGTGCATACCAAAAGATTCACCCACCTGGATGGAATATCGTTCATCATCATCGTTGGTGAGGTAGAGGAGTTCAGCAACCAAGGATGCCCACAGTCCCCTCACTGCCTCACCACCCAGCCTACCAACCCACACACCAGCATCACCAAGCGTCAACAGGTGTGAGGTGTGGACGCCCTGTAAATGGTTAACAACGTCAATATATGTATAACAGACTCGCAGGCAGGCAACGATAGAGAAAGAGATAGGTATACTGTATACAGAGATAAATTTATATATTGCAATGTAATTATCATGTATTTCAGTGCACTGTTCCTCTTTAAGAGTGGTGTTAGTATAGCATATGATTTAATTAGTCACTTTCATAATTATGCTGTAACACGACATACCTTGACCACATTGTACCCGAGAGCGAAGAGGTTGGGTACCTCCGTCCTGACTGCCTCTGGCCAGGTGAGAGGTTTCCCCGTGTCATCATACAGTAAGGATGGGGACAGCACGGTGCGGGAAGGGGCTGACGAGAGGAGTGGGCGGGGAGGGGTTGAAGAGAGGAGAGGGCGGGCAGCGGGTGCGGGGGTGGGTGGGGTGTCAGTGTCAGGGCCCAGGTACCAATTGTGGGTGTAGTCATCGAGGGCGGCCTGCAGTTCAGCCCACCCAGTCATACCACCAATGAGGGTGTGGTCCAGTGCAAGCTTCACCCCAATTCTGAAAGTTTTATTATTTACTTTATATTTATAGTAATTTTTTTCTGTACTGTATTCTCCTTCCTTTTTTTCTATTTCTGGTGCTAGAGACCCCAACCACTTGAAAAGTGGGAAATGGGATACTGTATTGAATAGAAAATAGAAATAACATTACTCATCTAAAATTAGGGTACAATATTAAGATTGTCGAGGACTACAAAATTCAAAATGCAACATCCGGATAGCTGGTGATTTTGTTTGTAACTTATAGTACATGTCGTGAATAATCAGTTAATATAATATAAAAACTACAGCATATGCATTTATATAACTATTATAAAAAAGTCTGACCACTCATAGCTGCAAGGGGATATAAAAGGGAAAAAATTATTAGTTCATTAAGTACAGCTACATAAATGTCTGTATATAAAAGTTTCTTGAGGGAAGGAAAACAGATTATACACAGGGAAACATCAGAAAAACTTGAAGGTCACACCACATTTTATCAGAAAGACGTAAACCAACTCACCTGTATGCCTGGAGTGCGATTTCATAGAGCCGTGGGCGTGCTGCGAGCCACTCAATTGCGGTGGACCAGGAGAGATGGCCAGTGAATGTGCGGTAGACCTGGCTGGGTGATGGATGCAATGACTCACTCCCCAGCAGGCACAAGTGGCATGTACCAGCCAACAATCTGTAGGTATGTTACACTCAGTACGTAAACAAATCACACACATCTATAAACCTAACTATTGTATAGTGCATTTCTTTTATCTGCAGTTACATATTATTGAAGAAGTAAACAAATTACATGGATCTATAAACCTAAGCATAGTGCCTTATTTAAGCACCTACTTGTGTACATTTATGGTGTTAATATGTCTTAGGAGTCTTGCAATACATTACATTTGCCGAAAATGCTAGGAAATTAAATGAGGAAACAAAATGTATTCTAGGTTCTGTAGTCTGTCTTAAATTTGGTACCCCAGTTTCATTATTTGAATTAATTATTGTCAAATTCTATTATACAGTATCCCTCCAATATGCAACAATAATAATAAAAAATAAAAGTATAGATAGTGTACTTGTTAACATACTCCAGCATCACTCATTCCAATGCTAAGAACTCACCTGTATGACTCCTCCAGCGTCTCGTCATACTGCATCCTCTGCACGTATGTCTCTCGATCTATCCCGGTTGGTTTCCCAGATGAGGACGAAGAGGAGGAATTTGTTGTACTTGATGAGGACTGGGAACTACCTGAGGCCTGGTCCCTATATGAGGCTGAGGCATTGTTGATATTACTACTGTTGCTTTGACCTCTTGGATTGGCTGAGTTGGTGTTATTCTTGTCATTACTGTTGTTGTTTGCTAAGGTGGGGTCCAGCTTCTCAATATAGATGTTCCCAAAGGCATTGAGAAGAAACTTGAACCAGGCGTGAGGGAAGGAGTCTTGCACATCGTCTATCACCTCCTGGTCATAGGGGAGGTCTGTAACCCAGTCAGGGGGAGGGGCCAGAGCGGCACTGAGGGGGCTCTCATATATGGGCAGGGCACGGGAAGGCTCTGGGTGGGACAGAACCCGCAGGTTGACTTTGGTGGTGGAGCTTCCCATTCCCCGGTGTTTTGATCCGAGTGGGTGTTTTCTCCTGCCGCGTGGGTACGGTGCCTCATCGTCTGAGGAGGAGTCGTACATGAGGCCTGGGATGAAGTGGACTTGCCGGTCTGACTCTGTGACGTTTTCAAGAGAGACTGTGTGCTCCTGGGAGTTGCGTGTGTTTGGCAGGCCAGGGAATGACGTCTTGCCGCTCTTGCTTTTGTTTTTAAGGTTGATGGTTCCCTCGTGATCACTCCCCAGCGGGTCTTCCTCATCGTTCCAGGCAGGGGAGGTTGGTGGAGGTGTGTCACCTGTTCTGGCGATAATGACAGGGTTGTGATCATCCACCCACGCCAACCGACTCCCTCGTCCACTCTGGGAATTCCAAGATGAATGGGATGGACGGCGATTACTGTGACCTGAATATTGTCTTACGCTGTCCATGTCTCTGCTAAACTGTGAGTCTCCTTCAAAAATGTATTCTGATCTACTGTCCACTTTCGGGAGATTCTTCAAGTGTTCCCGTTTCTTGTTGTTTGTCTGAGCTTGTCTCTTTTCACTTTGGTTTGCACTTCCCTCTCTATTCGCGTTCCTGCTACTTCCCAATAATGATGACGACTTGTTCACCACATAGTCCATGATAACGTAGAGCAGAGCCTTGTGGAAATACTCCTTGACTATTCCCAGAGTGTCGGGGGAGTCAATCACCCCAGTCAGGACATTGCGGGTGTCAGAGTAACAAGGGGCAGAGAGTTGTGTGAGGGGCGTGAGGGTGTGGAAGGCATGGGGGTTGAACAGGGATGACAGCAGACCGTTGTTGATGTTGTTTGTGGCTTTATCGTCCCTGTCAAAGGCCTGGCTGAAGCTGGCGTCCACCCTGGAGGCCTCAGCGGTGTGGCAACTTGTCTCCTGCAGCTCCAGGCCCTTCACACTGTAGTACTGGTATGTGAACCCACTCTCCAGGATCTAATGAAAAGATACAATACCATCAATACCTAAGATCTATGGGGAAGGTAGAACTGAAGGCACTTTTGGCGTGGCCATCCCCTTGGGGGGAGTTCCGGAAGGAACAAGGCGTCAGAGCTATAGATAGATATACAGAATACCATCAATATTTAAGAAACATAAACTCTCAAAATAGTGCCCACTTCAATTTTTTTAATACATCTCACTCCCCTTAAGCTCACATTACCCAATGATTTGTGGACACATCATCTGCTTCAGAAAAATTCACTACAGTAAAGAAGCCATCAAGTCTGGCAACAAACCGAGACTCACCTGTACCCAAATGAAACGATCCTCCCACCTGAGAAGAAAGTGTTCCCCAGGCTCTGTAATTCCTGGAAGTAAAACACAAACATGAGATAAAAGCAACACATTCAGATGCTTTGGGTATAATAGAAGGAGTGGAGGATACACAATGATGACATGAGGCAAAATGAGCAAAATGACTAACATAATGTAATCATCTAATGGTAGAGTTAAAAGACATCAGGTGAAACTTCTGTTTATTTTTAGTTTCCTTACCTAGAATATCAGCCTGCTGGAGGAAATGGAGGAAACAGAATGATGACATGGAGCAAAATGAGCCAAGTAACTACAATACTAGTATATTCATGTGGTAGAGTTAAGGGGATAATAAACTTTTGGTACAGTAAAGTATATTGATTCCTCCAATGTACTCTGAGAAACAGGGCCAGATGAATATAAACAATGGTTGCCTGTTGCTTGGAATAGTTGAAAGATTAATCCGTTTCTTCAGATTAACCACCAACACATACTGTACTACTACTCCCTTAGAGGATACTGAGAGAAGCATCTATTTGTACTTACCAAGAGCACCGGCCTGCTGGAGGGAGTGTAGGGTACAAATGATGTGTGGTGTGAGCTGCTCATAGTATACCGAGTCACAGCTAGAGTTGGACGCCCTACCCACAGGATACGACCAGAAGCGCAGAGGCCGTGGGAAGCCAAGGAGGAACACTGGCAGGGTGAAGACGGGCAGCAGTGGGGCAGAAAGGACAGCCGACAACACCACCACTCCCACCACCACCGGCAACAGAGCCAGATTGAACCCTGTGGAAAAAAGTCATTATCACCAATTATCTCAACAGAGCCAAAATGAACCCTGTGGATATCATTCACCATTACCAACTACACCAACAGAGTCAGACTGAATCATGTGGTAACCAGCCACTATTTGTCACTGTTACTGACACTATTATTATCATTATGGTTAACAGATGTATGGATTTGTAGATAAGTTGACAGAGAGATAAAAGTAATGTAGGTTGGAGATCATCGGGGCCTTGGTAATGGTCACAAAACTTATGTATGTCCAACATTGGAATGAAAATATGAAACACTTAGGGAAGCATATGAAGTAGATAATAAAAATGTACTTGGATATCAGAAACTACCTTCTGCAACCATACCAGCCTGGGGCTGCTCAGCCAAACAGTTTGAGGAACTTCAACAACAACAACAACAACTGTACCAGCCACTTACCCAGAAGGAAGAAGTTGATGGAGTTCTTCTGTTTCTTCTCAGTGAAGGGCGTGAGGAGGAAGAGCAACACAGTGTAGAGTCCAGTCAGAACTCGTCCTCCCCAGAGGTAACCCAGGGACAGCACTAGGATACGGGTGGCCGGCGGGGTGGCAGGGGGCAGGAGGGTTTGCCAGGCTCCACCCCGGCCCCCCTCCTGCCCCCCCATCAGCCCCACCAGGTAGTACAGGGAGAGGTGGATGTAAGACACATGGGGGAATTGCCAGATCTGCAGAGGGAAACATGTGTTTAACAATTTTGACAACTTGCATTGTCATGTTAAATTATAAGCTGTTTGGTGTTACTCCATGAATGTTATAAAAAATTGTAAACTTTCTAATTGTTTAATTTATAGTTTTTAACCTCTTTATGTAGTGTAGTCCAGTGAGGAAGAATTGTTAAAGCTGTCAGTTATTATTTAATGCCTAACTAGACTTATGGCACATAAAATCCTCTTGCATCAGTTAAAATTACAACTACATTTTACCAATAACTATATAGTGTATTTTATGTGGCTAAAATCAATATAACTATAATGGTCATACATTTACTGTATAAGCAACCATGCACTACACACACACACATGCAGCTATTTATTTAATTATCATTGGGACAAGCACACATGCTCTTAGCTGTTTCATTATCCTGGATATAAACATACACATAGCTATTTCATTATCTTACACACACACACATACTTAGCTGTTTCATTATCCTGGACATAAACATACACATAGCTATCTCAATCCTACACACACACACATACAGTACTTACGGTACGGTAGCCGTTTCATTATCCTGGACATATATATACATGTAGCTATCTCATTATCTTACACAAACACACTCTTAGCTATTTCATTAACCTGGACATAGGTAGACACAAACTCTTACCTGTCTCAGTATTCTGGCGAGGGGTATGGTAAGTAGGAGGTATATGAATGACTGTGCAGGTGCTGCCATCTGTAGGTGTACCTCGGCTGCCACCAACTGATGTACCATGACCAGCGATAGCAGAGGACAGCCTGGGAAGGAGAGGGGGCTATGCTATCTGTCTATTTATCTCTTCATGTGGGCAGCTATTAAATCTGTCTGTTTTTCTGTTTACCTATTAATATATCTTTGCAGGAACATGAAAAATAATCAGTCTCTCAGTCTACCAATTTATCCAACCCTGCAATCTGTATGTTTGTCTTTCTAACATAAAATATAGGAGAAAGAGAGCACAATGAATCTCAGTCTCAGACCTTAAAATATTCAGTTAGCAAAGCACACAGACAGAGAAAATACAAAATTAACCAGCAGTGACACCAACCAATGTGTAGCATCTGAGTGAGGATGTGTATGGTGGTAGAGGAGACATGAAGGCGATGACAGGCTGGGAAGAGTGGGTTTCTCACCAGCCCCAGCAGGTACACCTTCTGTGCCTCATTGATCACCAGCATTGTCACCGTCACCACCACTACCGCTATGCCCAGCACTGCACGGGCTGGCTCCTGTTGTATTGGAAGCAGAGAGGTTAATGATACTGTATAGGTTATTCTTTTGTTTTTGGGTTTACTTGTCTGTTCGAAATTTATATTCTTTGGAATATATGGTCAAACATCCATATCACGTACCAGTAACTGAAAGTCAAAATTAACCAAACCCTAACCTGAAAAAGTGCCGGTCTGGGAGGCAAGTCAATGGTGGCGGCTGAGGTTCCGTTGGCCGTGGCTTCAGCGGTGAGGGCGGCCACTCGTCGGTACCAGGCTAGGTGGGGCAGGTGGGCGGCCAGACTCATCCCGGCCACTGCGGCAAACAGTGGGGCCACCAACGCCGTCTCACGCTGACAGGTGACTCGGCGGAGGGACTGACGGCCAGGGGACTCTGGCTGTGTCTCCTGGTACTTCCCTGAGAACCCAGTGAGCAGGGACACATGAGGCGACAGTAGCGATGACACAGTCCAACCTGCCGGTACAACACCAAATAAAAATTTGAATAATGAAAAATAAAAACAAAATTAATATATGCATGAAAAATAAGTTAATAGCCAATAAAAATAATAAAAACAAAAATTACTGATAAATTACAATAGTATTAAACTGCTGGATATAAGAAGTCTGTGTAATGAGTAAATTCATTTAGCATCAGCAAAAAAAAAAAAAAAAAAAAATGCTACAACAGTCACTGTGAAAATTGTGAAGAGGATTGTAAAACTGATAACGTAATCCCTGTAAAGCTTGTCACCAAACTTATGGGCTGCTGATCTATCTCTCTTCAAACTATACTATAAAACAGATCACCCACTCATAGAAAGTTCAGTATTGTGCTATGGTAGTTTGTTTTCTGACATAGTTTAAAGGGGGTAATACAGTGTTGATAAATTTGAAGCAAATTATTTCTTAAAACTATTTCAGGCAACAACAGGCCACCACTATTTTTGTTAATCTGGTCCTGTTTTCTGTATACTGTACTCTTCAGGAATCAAGGTGCTCTAATGTACAGTTGCCTCAAGGTATTTCTTTACCCCCTGTAGTGGCTGTGGGGTACATGTGGCAACGCTGGACACGATAGAATCACATCTGATACAGTACAGGATGGTTCATTAGGGAGATTGTCTCATTCATAAGTATAATTAGAATATTGTTATGCTGCCACATCTACGCCAGACACAAAACAGGGGGTAAAGGAATACCTTGAGGTAACTGTACCTAAAGTGTATTCACCCCTTAAAACAATCAGTAGCCACTCACCCAATTCACCCTCAACAGATAACTTTCATATTCATAAGGATCAAATATTCATCTGCTTCTAAAATCTACAGGCTCACTCAACTCACCCACAACAGATAACTTTGATTATATGAAGTTTTTTCTAGAATCAAAATGCTCACCAAAGTCAACACTGAGGAGGAAACCACGGCAGGCAGCGAAGATCATCATGGCTGGGAATGAAGGAAGGACAGCAGTGATGAAGAGGGTCAGTGTTCCCAGGATAACCTGTACCACCAGACGACGTGTGGAGGACATTGCTGACCCGCCTGAGGTACAATAACAAACACATTATTACAGTCAACACAAAATCATGAAGCAAGGTTATGTTATGATATGAATATCAAAGATTGCTGATTATTATAACCTTTCAGCTATTGAGTATCACTATTGCTTAATCAACAACAAGGCAGTAATGAAAGTTATCAACAAAGTTTCTCTTCACTACCCTTTAGCCAGGTGTTCTGTGGCTGATGGTATAATATGTATACAGTTAATACTTTATTATATTTCTGATATTGGTTGAACCACAGTTTAACCTGTACAGTACCAGTGAAATAAAAATAATTATGCAGTATATATTACCTGTGGATATTTACCATCACTTAAGAGAAAATGATTATAGAGTAGAGTATTGATCTCCAAATGACGTAAGCTCACCAAGGAAACAAATGTATTTACACAGTATTAGCAGGACATTTACCATCACCTGCAGAAAACTATTACAGTATATCGTATTTAATTTCCAAAAGACCTAAGCTTACCCAAGACAAGGACATGCCACTGTTCCAGAAACCAGAGTATATAAGCATCAATGGGTGGCAGTATTCCCAACAGCCATAAGACGGGGGCAGTGGCAAATATTAGGTGAAACATCCCATCAATTGGGTGAAGCCAAGTGATGTATGAGTTGGAACTGAAAGGAAATAATGAAAGGTGATTAAGTATGGGTTTGAATGGAAAGTGATAAAGGTGAGAAATTTTGCTAAAAATTAGCCCTTGGACAAAGTGGAGAAAGGGAATTTTCATGTGATATTTAAAAAAATATGATCTAATTTCATTTATATTACTTTAGATGTTATGTTTCTTTTTTTGACATTTTACCATTTCCTATACAGTACCGTATGAGGAAATCAGCTTCCATTATAGTTATAAACAGCACCTTTGTGACAGGTTATATTTATCTGATGTTATCCAGGGCAAATTACTAAACTCTTCAGTCATAATAGAAGGACTAAAGCAGTAAAAAAAATGCTATTACACAGTATTAAAATGCGACTTAAAAACTTTACGTCATTTACCATGGCTTTACAACATGAATGCTTTATTTCTACCGTTCTCACCTTGTGATGAAATGAACAAGGATACAGGTGAGCATGTGTGCAGGGCGTGAGAGTGATGGCAGGCTCCAGGAGAGTTGGTGGAAGGTGGCTGGTTCGGGGGGACTCCCACCAATGAGCGGCCACATTCCCACTGCCACCGTCAGTATCCCGGGGATTATGAAGCCCAGTGTAGCTGCCCATGGCTAAGAAACACGATACAAATACTAATTAAGGGGATATGTAGTACAGTGTTGGTGTTAAATCTGGAACAGTGAATTCCTCAAAATATTCCAATTAATATGACACCATAATTTTTGTTGTTATTCTGGTCCTGTTTATTTCCTGGCATACTCTGGAAGAATTAGGGCACTATAATGTACTAAAAGTATACTATATTAACTCTATTAGCCTCCAATCACTACAGTTTACTCTTCTTCCTTTTTGTGACATGGGAAGAATTGAGAGTTTTATTTACACATCATTGAAGCTAATTCTTCCTTTCTTTTGTGGCATAGAGAGAATCGAGAGTATTAGGAACCAATCAATAGCTATATTGGACATACCATCATGGAGTGACATGCTTGAGTATCATATGTAATCAGTCAGCTATATATAGGAGAAAATCAATTGTTATGTATTGCTTTGTAATACAATAACAAGAAATTCAAGGCTACAGAGTGAAAAACTGCTGCATATAGAGAATAATGAACATCAAGTAATTTTGCACAATCAACACCAAATCACTGAATAAAACCAATGTATTCAGTCAATACAGCAAAGGGAACAGCAAAAACTATAAGTCTTCATAGTCATAATACTAAATGGAAAATCTTTGAACTTGCTCAATGGAAATGACGTGCTTGAATAGAGCCAATACTGTCAACAAAAACTAACAGTCTTTCTTGTACTAGTCATCTATTGATATACAGTAAAAGTCCCTTAATCCGGAGGTCTATTCCTCGGAATGTTCGCTCCTACAGAACTTTTTGGGCCCACCAATTTTACCCATAATTACTGTATTCATTATGTCTCCTAATAAACCACCAAAGAAGACCACTAAGAAGTTGAGACCTCATAAGACATTAAATTACGAGTGTCAGACTGTTAGCTACGATCCTCCCGACATTCATAAATTATGTGTGACAGCCAGTGTTGCCAAGACTGATGCACAAAATTTCCCCAACTTCAACAACAAAATTTCCCTATTCACCTCAATAAAATCCTGTTTAGCCTACTCTTCTCTTGAACATTGACGGTCTTTATTTTTGGTATTTAGTCTGGTATAAATTTCCCTGTTTACTCTTGAACTATCTTTATATAATTTCCCTGTGTCGACTACAAAATTTCCTAAAACAGAGAAACTTGCAGGAAAATTTGTCTGTTTGGGGAATTTTGAAGTCCACACAGGGATATTATATAAAGATAGTTCAAGAATAACCCAGGAAATTTCTACCAGATGAAGTACAGTACTAAGAAGACCATAATTATTCTAGAATAAACAGGGAATTATTGAGGCAAAAAGGGAAATTTAAAAGGTTAAGTTAGGGAAATTTCGTCAAGCAGACCTGGCAACACTGCCTGGGAACAGCTGTGATCCTCCCACCGCCCCCTCGCTCCCTCATAAATTACATGTGACAGAGAAACCTGTACTTAGAAGCAATAAGAGTATTTTATACGTATTTTGGGTGTGTTTTTTCGATAACACGGAATTTTCGCTATTTCAGAAGTCTCAGACCCCCCTGCCTTCCAGATTAAGGGACTTTTACTGTGGTTGAGAACCACTCATTGGTAAATTAGAGGCTTCTAATTCCTCCAAACAATCCCAAGTAACAAACCCCTTCAATGTTATTAATTTTAATAGGGGATACTGTAAAATGTGTATTTTGTAAAACGGGTTGGAGGATTAAGTAAAGCTCCAATTTACCATTTAGAGTTTCTCCTCTTAACTAAAACTCAGCAATTTTAAACACAATAATAATAATATAGAGACTGACAGAATAGCAACAGCACCAAATGTAGCCAGACAGGGAGACTGAATGGAAGGATAGAGAGCAAGCTTTGTGGGATTATCAAGGATGTGAGGAAGGAATAGCTGAAGAGATGAAAAGCAACTGACGTGGAATAGAAGAAGTGCTGAAGATCAATGTTGGGAGGAAGGAATGGCTGAAGAGATGAAAAGTGCTTGACATGGGATAGAAGAAAGTGATGGACAGATGAAGTTCTGAAAGTGCTGGATTGATATATGAAGTGATGAAATTAATGGGCAGATAGTGTTATAGTGATGGACAGATGAAGTGTTTGAAAGTGATGGATAGATGATGTTAGTGCTTTAAAGTGATGGACAAATGAACTGCTAAAAATAAAGTGATGGATAGATGAAGTGCATAGTGATGGATCGATGAAGTGCTTGAAGTCATGGATAGATGAAGTGAAGTGATGCAGGACAGATCGGGTTTCACTTACTAATGAGAGGTGATTGACAGTAGCAGGTCTGATGTAATATATGCAGCAGCCTCCCACCAAACCAACCACAAGAGAGTAGATCAGGATTCCACCCTTCAGCTTTTTCTCACGGATGAGGAAGGACCAGGTTTTGGGACCCAAGGGAGAGTCAAATTCCAACACCTCCTCGTCAGATGCTATATGCACCTGGGAATTGATGTCTATGTCAGTCAAACGTACTGTAGTGTAGTAATACAGTATCAGTGCTCTACTATAAATGACTGAATAAATAAATATGAAATTGCATATTGAAGAAGCTTGGATATATTTATTCGGCATTTTATTTCATCATCATATTAAAATATTCTTAAGTCTGCATGGCAACATACATTCACCTGAGTAGTGTCTCCTGTTTTAGATTTCTGAGATCGAAAGAATTGTGCAATGAGCTGCAAGAGGAGGCAATAGATGAAGTCAATGATTCCCCCAACGAATATTGCCCCGTAGAGACTGATGAACTGATTGTGCTCCAGCAGGATGAACAACACAGTGATCAATGGCACCACAGAAAACAGTAATATCTGAAAGAAGATATTAATACTGTATCATAATAAGGTAGAGTAAGTAACTGAAGTTATTTCTCTCACTAGTGGTCAGTCTATAGCTTAACTTGTGGTGATGTACTAGTTTAATTCCACCCACCAATCTTGGCTCTTATGATGACTATTATTTGATGAAAATTAGACATGCTGTATATAGATTAATCAAATCTTCCTTTCATTGGATGGTAGCTACTGGTTTTCAATTGTACTATTCTTTCACAGCCTCACCTGGAAGATATAAACGAAGGAAGGAATATCATCTGAGGCACATAGTCTTAGGCCGCCCAAGAAAGTCTCCAACAGTCGCCGTCTGATAAATGGTTTCTTGTATTCATTGACAAGCGGAGATTCCATCCCTCCGTGCGCCGCGGCCCACGCCAGGCGAGAGGTTGTGGAGAAGTCATTCTAAAATAAATAAAGTATACAATGACTCAAATCTTGTTCTCATTTTATTGATACAACTGGTAACATAGCTCTCAATTAAAATGATACAATGGCTCTAACATGTCTCTCAATAAATAAAAATATGCATTAGTTTGATAGAATGGTTTAGGAACATTTTTGTTTTAGGGAGTCTTATTAAATGCCTTTAACCTGTACCACTGTAACTTCATCCAAGATAAAGACAGCCATTAGTTTATTTGGTATTATTACAGAAGTATTGTGTTCTTGGCTAAGACCGTGCAGTATTACCACATCCGGCTAGGTCCAAGGAATTTGTCCCGGTCACTTTATGATAGTTTACACCGGTTATATCCCAGTAGTTTGCCCAGGTTAGGTCACAGTAGTTTGCCCAGGTTAGGTTCCGGTAGTCTGCTGTGGTCTAGGTTAGGTCAGACTAATTTCCAAATTATGCCCCATATTTCGAAAACATGACCCATATTTCGAGAGAAACACCATAAGTTAGATGAAAATTGTGTTAGAATGGTCCAAAATAGTGGGTAATCACTCTAAAATATAAGTTACAATATAGTGAACTCAGTACTTCTGTAAATTTACCAAAAACATGATCATTGGGTTTTAAATTAACGTTACGGGATATTACGATCTTGACTCAATCCTGGAAATATACAAATAATTAAGTTAGGACAAGAACACACACACTTCCTAAACACACACACATACACACATCTACCACACTTGTCAGCTTACCATACTGGTTGGGAATATCACTGCATCACTTAAGAACACGTTTTACACACTGGACAACACAATACACAATGAGTAAACCGCGTTTGCAACATTGCGTGTGAGAAACACACAACTACATCGATCACATGCCAGCTGACTGAGGCAGAGAAGGTCGCTGGTCGCCTCGCACACTCACAGTGTTGCCAATGCCATCAGAATTTTTTTTTACCTCAACTTTAACATCAAAATTTCCCTTTTTGGCCCAGGACACACGGGCGCTTTGTGGTGGCCACACAAGGACCACACAATGGCACACATAGTAGTGGGGAGTCTGGGGACGTGGCTTCCCATAGGTTTCCATTGTTTTGAAGTGAACCCCAAATCCCAACACATGAGCGAGTGTGTCGGCGTCTGTGGCGAGGAGACGCTCATCCCCACCACGTGTGGCGGCGATTTCTATTTTAGCCTGGGACACACGACGGACCTCATGTGGTCGCTCAGTGGCCTGCAAATCTTCCCTCCTCTATCAAGTCCACCACTGGGCCTGTCGTTTCCGTGCCGCCGCCAGTCATACACACGGGCCACTCAGCGACGTCCCTCAGTAAAACCACAAATCGCTATTATCAGCCACACAGGGACGACTCATATCATTCTTGTGTTGCGAACACCAAAGCATCCCTGACATCCGTAGTTTTAAAACATTTGAGGGCCCTTACTGGAGCTCTATGAACCCTCCAAATAATCCAGGCCACAAAACGCTTCAGTGTTTCGAATAGGGAATCTGTTGCCTGGAGTAGTT
Source organism: Petrolisthes manimaculis (assembly GCA_034508575.1). Lineage (NCBI taxonomy): Eukaryota > Metazoa > Arthropoda > Malacostraca > Decapoda > Porcellanidae > Petrolisthes > Petrolisthes manimaculis. The sequence goes on from JAWZYT010004663.1 coordinate 39,064, forward strand.
TGGAGGGTTCATAGAGCTCCAGTAAGGGCCCTCAATATTTTTAAAACTACGGGTGTGTGTCCCGGGCCTTTACCTAAACTTCAACATCAGAAGTTCCTCTTTGCCTCAATAATTCCCTGTTTACTTTTGAACATAGACAGTCATTTTAGTATTTCGTCTGGTAGAAATTTCCCTGTTTACTCCTGAACAATCTGTATATGATTTCCACATTGGTACCTCTAATTCTCCACGTCTAGGAAAAGATCCCTATATTGGCAACATTGCAGGCTGGCATGACATTCTGGCAGCCTTGGAATGTCGGGGTTATGTAGTAGTGGTTTTGTCACTTAGTTTTTCTTCTATACGAACACTTTACGTGTAACTAACATGATAGCAACGTAAAAACAATATAGTAATATTCACAAATGCTCCATCAAAAATAATGTCAGTGTTGTTAGATATATTCAGATAGTTATTCATTGAAAGTATGTGATGCGTATATAAATTATCCTGGCTTGTTTACAAAGGAACGATTATCGTGAATGTCGCTAATTTTACGGGGTAAAACGATGACAGTCATGATGCAGTATAATAAATCAATAATTCTTTCCTGAATCATGTTTTATTCTAATGTCTTAGGGAATCGAAGTTACTAAATACGCACAGAAGACCTATTTTCACTTCTCGATAAACGGTATATGTTTCGTCTACATCAATGTACAGTAGCCTACAGCTGTATTATTAAATGACAAATGTTGTTCACCGTAGTTTTTGTCTTTTTTGAGGAGGTTAAGTATTTTCAAAGCACATCTATAATTTACCTGTACTCCATACTCGTCACAAATTCATAAAAAAAAACCATTGATTTCCTATCGTCTTTGTGAGTTTGAAGCCGAGACGTCGTTCTAGTAAGTGATAAAAACAAGTGTGTTAATATTGACTGTCGTGTCGGATTTCTGTCCCATTGAATATGCTATAGTTGCTCTTTTTATATTGGAGAGCCGCGTGTCACTCGCTTGTCTAACTAAATCACGAATGAGGGCAAGGGGCCTGCCTGGGTTATTTTTCGCTCACGTTCCCTAGAAAAGTAGAAGGAGCACTCGAACTCGTATATTCGCCACCACGTACAGTACAGTACTTAGATGTTTATATCATAATTTTGAGCTGGTAACATTGCTTGGGGAGGAATTAGAGTGGGTGGAACATAGTAGAGCAACATGATACAATCTTTCGCCTATAATGACACCTTCCCCACACAGTTTTAATAACTCAGATGACATAAACATCTACGAGTAGGTACGTGGTCACGACTTTACGAGCTCGAGTGTACCAAGGTTAAGACTTAACCTTGGAGTGGACATAAGTGTTAGTGTTTCTTCTCACTATACGTAATTGCATGCGTTTGCAGTCAATACCTAATACATAATAATTATAGGAGTAGATACGCACAAAGAACTAAACTCCAGCAATAAACACCAATAATTTAAAGGTCACCAATAGTCTTTGTTGATAACTTTTCGCTAACTGCTTCTTGAAGTTTAGTAATTCTGTTCTGTCTTTCTCTAAGCGATTATATTCCTTCCAGTTCGTCACAAAGGAAATGTCGAAGTGTGTGAATTATTAACCCGGTGACAGTAAGTTATGAGATGTTGGTATCATTAGTTGCATTATTCTTTATATTATCTCCTACTCGAATATTGAGGTAGTCTGTGTCCTGGCATAGCTTGGATGAGGATTCAGTAACCCCCAATATACAACAACAACAACAACAACACATATACACACACACACACACACACACACACACACACACCATAATGTACAGCACAATAAAAGTATTCCCCTTCTCCATCACCGTAACGAGTCCAGTGTGGCAGATTATTAATTTTAATTATTCAATACAGTTTGAGTACAAAACAACACAACAACAACAACAACAACAACAACAACAACAACAACAACAGCGATAGCATCAACAATATATTAGATACTGCAAACTTCAAAAAAAAATTTTTTATACATATTCTCAACAGTTAACGATTAAAAAGAGTTACACCAGTACAAAGAGTAGGGAAAAAAACAACAACACACACATATAAAATAAATAAATAAATAAATAAAATGCAGTTTCACACACGACCTCAAGCTGCCTGAGTGACTGACATTTAAGTTCCTGGTATTCGATCCGAGATAATGTAATTTTTTCAGCAGTCACTCCTCATTCACGGGGTTTGTGTGTCAGTGTTATGGTAGAGAAATCAAGAGGAGGTAGTAGTGTGTTGGTGGTGGTGGTGTATATCTATCTGGAGCAACTGATTCCTCCAAACTATGAAGGGGGTGTGGGAGTAGGGGACAGGCTTGGGGGGGGGGTTGAGGGAGTAGGGGACAGGCTTGGGAGGGGGTTGGGGGTGCGGGAGTAGGGGACAGGCTTGGGAGGGGGGGTTTGGAGGTGCGGGAAGGGGTGTGTGGGGTGTGTGGGAGTAGGGGACAGGCTTGGGGAGGGGGGGTGCGGGAGTAGGGGACAGGCTTGGGAGGGGGGGGGTTGGAGGTGCGGGAAGGGGTGTGTGGGGGTGTGGGAGTAGGGGACAGGCTTGGGGGGATTTAGGGGTGTGTGGGAGTAGGGAACAGGCTTGGGGGGGGGTTTAGGGGTGTGTGGGAGTAGGGAACAGGCTTGGGGGGGTAGGAGGGTGCGGGGGTTGTGGGAATAACAAATGAAAAACAACGTAACTGCAATACAATATTATTATTATTATTTGATTTGTTGTTTTGCTAATCACTGAGCCACTTGGTAGACCATTCATTTAAGTGCTTCCAGAATAATAACCTCTCTTTTCATTTAGCCTGTGTAGGAATTCATGTGGCCAACTGTACATGAGATGGACGTGAATTTAAGCTACCGACTGTACACAAGGATGAGTTTGACATTATCGGTTTGTGTGTAGTGGTGATTAATTTATAGGTATTACCAGGAAGAAGTGTAAGAGAGTTCGTGATGTGTTTGTTAGCATTGTTTCTCTCTTGTTTTGTAATGCAGTAGTACACACATACACACACACACATACACTATAATGGACAGATACACACACACACACTATAATTAACAGAAACACACACACACACACACACACACACACACACTAAAATGGACACACATACACACACACACACTAAAATGGACACACATACACACATACACACACACACACACTATAATTAACAGAAACACACACACAGTAAAATGGACACACACACACACTAAAATGGACTCACACACACACACACACACACACGACATCATGTACAGCAAAACAAACACAGCCTTTACTGGGGAAGGACGGAAGGAAAGAGGGCGCTGTGAGGAGGAGGAGGAGTAGGAAGGAAGGATAAACTGGTGGTGTTTTGGTCTTCAAAGGGCGGACCAACGAGCCACACACACGACCCCTTGGCACGACAAACACTGAATTATTACTCACCCATCCATCCCTGTATACCTTCCTCTCTCTTCCCTAATTCCTTTCCTTCGTCTCTCTTCCTTCTTCTTTCCTTACCTTCCTCTCTCTTCCCTAATTCCTTTCCTTCGTCTCTCTTCCTTCTTCTCTCTTTACCTTCCTCTCTCTTCCCTAATTCCTTTCCTTTGTCTCTCTCTTCCTTCTCTATACCTACTTTCCTCTCTCTTCCCTAATTCCTTTCCTTCGTCTTTCTTCCTTCCTTCTCTCCTTACCTTCCTCTCTCTTCCCTAACTCCTTCCCACTGTCTCTCTTCCTTCTTTTCCTCCTAACCTTCCTCTCTCTTCCCTAATTCCTTTCCTTCGTCTCTCTTTCTTCCCTCCCTACCTTCCTCTCTCTTCCTTCGTCTCTCTTCCTTCCCTCTTTCTTCCTACCCTCCCTACCTACCTCCGTCTCTCCCTCTCTAATTAACTCCCACCCTACCTCGCTGCTACCTACCTTCCCTTCCTCCTTCTTTTCTACTTACCTACCTACCTACCTATTTACCTACCTACCTACCAGACCATCCTTCTTCCCTATACCTAATTCTCTTTCTCTCTCCCTCTCTCCCTCCCCATTTACCTCTCTCCTTCCCTCCCTTCCTTCCTCCTTCCCAGTTCTCACCACCATCATTGCAGTTCTCAAACACACAAATTGATGGATAGATGAATAGACAAATAGATATATTGACCGCAGGTAATTGATACACACACACACAAACACAACACTAACATGTCCAAAAAAAACCGCATCCACACACACACACACACACACACACACACACAACAACAAAACACCCCCCCACACACACAAACACACCAACACGTACAAAAAAACACACACACATCCTAACTTATTTACACTAATGAAAACACTTGAGTTACAGCAGAATTTCCTGACCTTTTCATAGCTTCTGAGAATGTGATTAAGTTGGGGTAGTTTTTACATGCCTCTTAATTAAACAAAAATCATAAAAGTTTAAATTAAGGAGGAATTTCGGTGTTGGTAAAATTTGGAGCAACTGAATCCTCCAAACTATTCCCAGCAACAGAACACCATTACTTTTGCTTTTCTGGTCCTGTTTCCTAGCATACTTTGGAGGAATCGAGGCACTCCAATGAATGTAACAAAAGCGAATTACCACATTAAGGAAAATTGAGGTAGAATGAATAAAGGGAAGATTGTTTTGTATGTAAAGTGGAAGGCCTTTGATTCCTCCAAACTATGCCATGAAACAAATCTCCTATTCGTACCACTGGGTGTGTGTGTCTGTTTTCTGGCATGGTTAGGAGGAATCAGTAGCCCTCCAATGTACCAACAAGAGAATCTCCCCTTACCCTCTGTAATATGATCCTAAGAATTATACATATAAAAAAAATGTTTGGGTTAGATTCTATTGACGCATATACGAGGAAAGCAAGAAGAAAGAAATACCATAATACTAATAATACTAATACTAATACTAATACTAATAATAATAATAGTAATTGAAACGTGGCGCGAGATGTCCGTAGAGTTGACAGTAGAGTTATGAAGTAATTTGTGTGTGTACGTGTGAGTGTAGTGATAGATAGTAGTTATAGTGATGGTGTGTGTGTGTGTTTGTTTGTGTGTGTGTGTTTGTTTGTGTGTGTGAGGGAGGAGGGATAGATAGCAGTGATATGATGGTATGTGTTTGTTTGTTTGTGTGTGTGAGTGTGGAGGGATAGATAGCAGTGATATGATGGTGTGTATGTGTATGTATGTGTATGTATGTATGTGTGTGTGTGTGAATATGTGTGTGTGTGAATATGTGTGTGTGTGTGTGTGTGTATGTGTGTGTGTCTCCCTTCGATATAGATTAATGAACGTTCAGTATGGTGGCAAATAATCGATGACCATAAACAACACCATTAATCACGTATATTGTGTGGTGGGTTAGTGGCAATACTGACGATAGAATAGTTTGCTACTGCCTCAACCCCCAAAGAAATGTAGAGAGCAAAAAAAAAAATATATTGTCTGTAACAGTTCTTATGGTGTTTATTTACTTCTTGTCCAGTGGAAAAAAAAACAAAACAAAACACACATACACACACATCCCCCTAACACACTCACTCACTCACTCACTCACACCCACACCCACATACACCAAACACACACTCATTCACTCACACACACACACACACACACACACACACACACACACACACTCCCTTCCCCCTAGTGATAAAATGTGCTATGAATCGTGATATTGTTGAAAAATTTACTCTAATCACAAATGTGTCTGCAGTAAAAAAAAGTAATTGAAACGAAACTAAAGACAAAGAAAGGTCAGAGAGATTATTATTATTATTATTATTATTATTATTATTATTATTATTAATTATTATTATTATCATTATCATTATTATTATTATTATTATTATCATTATTATTATTATTATTATTATCATTATTATCATTATTATTATTATTATCATTATCATTATTATTATCATTATCATTATTATTATCATTATTATTATTATCATTATCATTATCATTATCATTATTATTAATATTATTATTATTATTATTGTTATTATTATTATTATTATTATTATTGCAGAGTGTCGAAGGAATAATTATTTGATGAGACACGATCAACAATTCAGGGACTACAACCGAATCCTCCAAACTATGCCAAGAAACACAACACTGTATCAGTCAGTAAACACGAGTATTGGATCTGTCTGTTTCATAGCATGGTGTGGAGGGATCGATCGCCCCCTCAAACTGACCGCTATAGAAAATACAGTACGGTATCCTGTTCATAGCATTCACTCTCCACACGCACCATCCCTTCATACAGTTAATTATTCAGGGTATTAGAAACACCAATAACAGTGTGTGTGTGTGTGTGTGTGTGTGTGTGTGTGTGTGTGTGTGTGTGTGTAATAATAACAATAATAATAATAATAATAAACGGTGTGTGTGTGTGTAATAATAACAATAATAATATTAATAAACGGTGTGTGTGTGTAATAATAACAATAATAATAATAATAATAATAAACGGTGTGTGTGTTTGTGTGTGTGTGTGTGTGTGTGTGTGTGTGTGTGTGTGTGTGTGTGTGTGTGTGTGTGTGTGTGTGTGTGTGTGTGTGTGTGTGTGTACGAAGGGAAGAAATGATAGCAAACACGAAGACAGCAAATATGAAAAAAACAGAAAGAAAAGAGGGATAGTAAACTCGAAAGAAAAAGAAGGAAAAGAGTAAGAGGGAGGAAAGGGGGATAGTAAAAAAATAGAAAGGGCAAAGAGGGACAACAAAACAAGAAAAAAAAAAACACACAGAGAAGGAAAGGAGGAACAGTAAATACGAAAGAAAGAGAAGAAAAGGAGGGACAGTAAACAAGAAATTAAGAGAAGGAAAGGAGGGACAGTAAACACGAAAGAAAGAGAAGAAAAGGAGGGACATTAAACAAGAAATTAAGAGAAGGAAAAGAGGAACAGCAAACACGAAAGAAAGAGAAAGAAAAGAGGAACAGTAAACACGAAAGAAAGAGAAGGAAGGAAAGGAGGAAGGGAGAGAAAAGGAGGATAGTGAAAAAATAGAAAGGGCAAAGAGAGAAGAAAGAGAATGAAAGGAGGGACAATAAACAAGAAAGAAAGAGAAGGAAAAAAGGAACAGCAAACACGAAAGAAAGAGAAGGAAGGAAAGGAGGAAGGGGGAGAAAAAGGAGGACAATTAAAAAAGAAAAAGAAAAAAGAAAAGGGGAGTATCTCTGTAATAATTCACTCTAGGTCTTCATTCTAGGTATTCATGAGTCCTTGGCATGAAAAAGTAAGGTGTTGTGATCGTGTGTGTGTGTGTGTTTGTGATCTGGGGAATTACCCAAGGCCAGACCGAAAAAAATACCTTAAATATTCATAGGTACGAATGGGGTATTTTTGGAAGAGGGTCCTTGATGATGTAAGGTGTTTGTGTGTGTGTGTGTGAGAGAGAGAGAGAAAGAGAGAATGTGTGTGTGTGTGTGTGTGTGTGTGTGTGTGTGTGTGTGTGTGTGCAATGGAGAAGGATAGATTAATATAGGAGAAAGAGAAAAAATAGAAAAAGTGAAGTAAATGGAGGGATAAGAGGAGAGAAAAGTGGAGAGGTGGAGGGGTATGTGGAGGGGTAAGTGGATAGGTGGAGAGGTTAAGTGGAGGGGTGGAGAGGTAAGAGAAGTAGGTGGAGGGGAAAGTGAAGAGGTGGAGAGGTGTGGAGAGGTGGAGAAGTAGGTGGAGGGGTAAGTGGAGAGGTGAAGAGGTGGGTAGAGAGGTAAGTGGAAGAGTAAGGGAGAAGTGGAGCAACATGTGGAAGACCGCAGTATTGATCGATCCACAACTGGTCAAGGATAGTGGAGGGAGGGAGTGGAGGGAGTGGAAGGAGTGGAGGGAGTGGAGGGAGGGAGGGAGTGGAGGGAGTGGAGGGAGGGAGGGAGTGGAGGGAGTGGAGGGAGTGGATGAAGTAGAAAGGAATAGAAGGAGGAGGAGGAGGAGGAGGAGGAGGAGGAGGAGGAGGAGGAGGAGGAGGAGGAGGAGGAGGAGGAGGAGGAGGAGGAGGAGGAGGAGAAGGAGGTGGTGAATTATTAGGTTACTACAGAGTCCTCCAAACACACCACTTCAATATACGAGTAGAGAGTCCAAGTGTTTCGTGGCATAGTTTGGAGGAATCAGTAGCACTCAATAAATAGATAAATAGATAAATAAACAAATATATAAAAATAATAATAATAAATAAAAAACAAAAATATCCAGAATAAAAAACCATCACCACATCTTTCTCTAAAATAAATAAATAAATAAATAAATAAATAAATAAATAAATAAATAAATAAATAAATAAATAAATAAATAAATAAATAAATAAAATATCCAGAATAAAAAACTATCACCACACCTTTCTTTAATTAAAATCTGGAGCAAATTATTCCTCCAAACTATTCCAAGCAACAACAACAACAACAAC
>JAWZYT010004663.1:55000-57500 GCA_034508575.1 Petrolisthes manimaculis
AAATGTTAATTAAATCTAAACATTCCAGAAAAGTTGTGTTAAGTAGGTGAACGCATGTGTGTGTGTGTATGTGTGTGTGTGTGTGTGTTGTGAACGTTTGTGTATGTGTGTGTGTGTGTTTTGTGAACGTTTGTGTGTCAGTAAGGTAACGTTAATGCAATGTTTACATGTTGTTAAAACGTTTAATTAAGGGACTAGGTAGGTAGGTAGTTAGGTAGGTAGTTAGGTAGGTAAATGGGTAGGTAGGTAGGTAGTCAGGTAGGTAGGTAGTCAGGTAGGTAGGTAGGTAGGTAGTCAGGTAGTCAGGTAGGTAGGTAGTCAGGTAGGTAGGTAGTCAGGTAGGTAGGTAGTCAGGTACACAACTGCTACTACTACTGCTACTACTACTACACTACAAGTACTACTATTACTACTACACTACTACTATTACAACAACTCTACTACTACTACTACAACTCTACTACTCCTACTACAACTACTACTATTACTACTACACTACTACTATTAAAATAACAACAACAACTATTACTACTACTGAGGTACTTATCAGCAGCTGGAATGTAGGCAAAACGTATATCAAATTAATTAAGGTCATATCACTTACAAGGGAATCACTACATATTTACCATTATAAAAAAAAAAACACAGACAGACACGCACTATAGTAGATCAAATTAGATTACAATACACACGAACAACCTTATAAAAAAACAATGGATATAAAATAGCTTTGTAATCCCGTTGAAAATGCTGAGTAAGTAACCTGGTGAGCGAGGGAATGTGAGCGAGGAAACGGACTGTGTATACCCAAACGAGGTCTGGGTTGAACTGAGGTGAGTGGGTAGTTAATCCAGTATATATATAGCAGCAGGTGGTGGAGTCGGTGTGTTAGTTCCCGCCAAATCTCACCCCTAAAGTAGCCCAATTAATATAGCCCAATATTTCTTCTTGATTCTCACACCATAATATCGTACTTCAAAACACCATATTATTTTATTATTCATGCATTTATTAGTAGTTTGTTCCTATCAATAGAAAAGTTAGTTATGTGATTTTGTTAATGTATGATAATTGTCAGTATTTATCATAGAGGTATTTATTAGGGAAAGCGCCTCCTTCGTCTCATAACCAGCCCAACGTGGCGATCTGGTAACACTGTTGGCTATTAGTATAGTTTTCACTCGCTTAGCCTTCACTCACTTACCTCGCTTCCACTTACTCACTTGAATGCTCTCTCTCTCTCTCTCTCTCTCTCTCAGCACGTACACACAACACACATTCTCCCTTGCCTACACGCACATGCACACTCACGCACACTGGCTGAAATATGAGGTAGGTGTGTGTGTGTGTGTGTGTGTGTGTAAGAATGAGCGTGAGAAGGTGAATGTGTCAGTGACTGTGTGAAAACGAATGTCAGAGAGAGAGAGAGAGAGAGAGAGAGAGAGAGAGAGAGAGAGAGAGAGAGAACATTTCTGTATGTATGTGTCTGTACTATACGTATGCATGTGTGTGCATGTGTTTGTATATATATATATATACATCTGTATGTGTGTGTGTGTGTGTGTGTGTGTGTATTAATTAAAGCATAGACCCTTGTACCTCAAACAATATACATAAAAAAAATGACTTGTTACACACGCACACACAAAGGTTTATCGTTAGTGTGGTACCAAGGTGATCCATATTGTTTTATTCCTCTTACCAACCAACCAACCAACTAAGCAACAAACCTATCACCCAACCAACCAACCAACCAACCATTCATTCATCCATCCACCCAGTTAGTAAGTCAACCAGTAATTCAGCCAAACAACCAACCAACCAGCAAACTATCAACTAATTCAGTCAGTCAGTCAGTCAGTCAGTCAACCATCAATCTATCCATCCAGTTAGTCAGTCAGTCAGTCAGCACTAAGTCTAATCAATACACTGAATGTGTTTATTGGTAATCATAGAAGTTGTTTACACCTGTCTGTCTGTCTGTCTCTCTCTCTCTCTCTCTCTCTCTCTCTCGTCTCTCTCTCTCTCTGTGTGTGTGTGTGTGTAGTTATTGGGTTACTGTATTCAGATGTGTACATTAACGAACAGCAATTCTTTTCCCTACATATGTGTGTGTGTGTTGAGAGAGAGAGAGAGAGAGAGAGAGAGAGAGAGAGAGAGAGAGAGAGAGTGGGATCGAACGGAGGGAGGTAAATATTTCATTGAACTTACCTCATGCCTCAACTCTCTCTCTCTCTCTCTCTCTCTCTTAGTTTATTCTCCATCCTTCTAATTTTTTCTCATTTTCTCTCCTTTATCTACTTACATAGTTATTTTATCTTTTCTTACTTACTTTTTCTTCTTACTCTTCCTTTTTTTCACTTACTCTTCTCATGTGTCTTTTCTTTTTACACTTTCTCCCTCCTTACCTTATTTAATCTCTCCATTACTCCCTCCCCCCCATTCTTTCTTCCTTTATTCTCTCTTCCTCCTTTACATTACTCTTTCTTTACTTGTTCTT
>JAWZYT010004663.1:62500-72051 GCA_034508575.1 Petrolisthes manimaculis
CACCCATGCACAGTTTATTACACCTTCTTGACTCTCCTACTACTAACACTGTATATTTCCTGTTTATTTCCCGGTTACTTCCTGTTTATCTATTCATACGGACCGAACACACACTAATCCTGGCCTTGTATACCACTCTGAAATATCCCAAACTGTACCCGTGAGCCAAAATACGACGAGAGAAGATTATATTTATATTATTATTATTATTATGTCATAGTATATTACATTGGTTATCAAAATTACCTACGATAAAGGGAGGTTTAGGGATGGGGGAAAGGAAAAGGGAAGGAGAGGAGGGAAAGGGTGGGGGGAAGAAGTGGAGGGAAAGGGTGTGAGGGGTGGAGAGGGGGAGAGGAGGGAAGGAGGGGAGAGGAGGGAGGAACTCATAGGGAGGAGGGGGAGGAGGAGGGGAAGGGGGAGGAGGAGGGGAAGGGGGAGGAGGAGGGGGAGGGGGAGAGGGAGGGGGAGGGGAGGGGGAGGGGGAGGATGAGGGGGAGGGGGAAAGGGAAGGGGAGGGTGAGGATCAGGAAGCTACACTGTTGCCAATTTAGTGGTTCTCTACCGCCCCATGGGTCAAAATATTCGATGATTGTATAATTGTAGGTAAAATGACGTGTGCACCAACTGTACCTGTATACCTCAACAATACACACAACTATCATCTCTTCATTTCACAGGTGAGGACTATTGAATACTCCAAACTAGATCACGAAACAGATCCCCTATTAGTATAACCGAGGTGATTTTTTGTTTTCTTGTAATAGTTTGGAGGAAACTGTAGCCTTCCAGCTCACCAAAACAATACCTTTAGTCCTCACCTTCCTCATCATATATATATATACCGGTACAATAAAAACATCTCCCTATTCACAAATACCTAAACTGACCCCAAACTTACTCACAATCACCCAACATTTTTTTTATATTTACACCAAAAACCGTAGGGAAAAAAAACGAAACAAAAACAAAACACGAAATATATATAATAAACTGTATATATAAATTGGCAACGAGTGCAGCTAAGGTCCTGGAGAACGTCAGCACTACAAAGAGAAGAAGAAGGATAAGGATGATGATGTTTTTTCTTATTACAATACAAGCAACAACAACAACAACAACAACACTCAACTAGAAAACAGAATTATAAGCCTCACAAAAATACGAGATTGTTGGATTGAGTTTATTATTTATTCCCTATTGTTATTTTTTTTGGACGTCTTACATTGCTTACTGTCTTGCTTCCTGCTACTATACAGAGTGGGAGTGTAGGAGAGTGTGTGGGAGGAGTGTAGGGAAAGAGGGAGGAGAGGGGGAAGAGAGGGAGTGTAGGAGAGTGTGTGTGTGGGGGAGAGTAGGGGGAAGAGAGGGAGAGTAGGAGAGTGTGTGTGTGGGGGAGAGTAGGAGAGTGTGTGGGGGAGAGTAGGGGAAGAGGGAGGAGAGGGGGATGAGGGAGGAGAGGGGGAAGAGGGAGTAGAGGGAGGAGAGGGAGAGTGTGGGGGAAGAGGGAGGAGAGGGGGGAGAGTAGGGAGAGTATAGGGGAAGTGAGGGAGAGTATAGGGGAGAGTAGAAGGGGAGATGGGATAAGATTGGTAGAAAGGGGAAAGAGGGGGAGAGAAAGGAAAATAGGAATAGAAAAGGGGGAAGGAGAGAGAAAGAGGGGTAGAAAAGGGAGAAGGAGAGAGAAAGGGGGAAGGAGAGAGAAAGGGGGAAGGAGAGAGAAAGGGGGAAGGAGAGAGAAAGGGGGAAGGAGAGAGAAAGGGGGAAGGAGAGAGAAAGGGGGAAGGAGAGAGAAAGGGGGAAGGAGAGAGAAAGGGGGAAGAGGGAGGAGAGGGGGAAGAGGGGGGAGGGGGGGAAGCTGAATGGGGTTACAATATGCATGTTCTAAAGAAGGTGTAAAGGGAGTTAATTGGAGAGCCTTGATTTCTACAGTATATACAACAAACAAACAAACAAACAAACAAACAGAACAGATAAGCAAAAAATAAAAAAATAATGGTGGCCTGTTGTTGTTGTTGCTTGGAATCTGGAGCAACTGATTCCTCCAAACTATTCAGGCAACAACACCAGACATGCCACCACCATTATAATTTTCCTTAATCTGGTCCCGTTTGTTTGTTTCCTGGCATACTTTGGAGGAATCAAGACGCTCCAATGTACTTCCCTTAAATGAAATGGACTCTTGGTGGTGTCTAGTGGGTTGGTGGAAGGGAAGGACACTGATTCCTCCAAACACTATTATAGGACAAAACAGATCACCTCTTACTAGCATTGAGGTGATGTGTTTGTTTCTGGATGGTTTGAAGGAATCAGCAGGACCCAACCACCAATTTGGACCACAAGAGATGATAGAGATAAAGTGTGATATATATATATATATATATATATATATATATATAGAGAGAGAGAGAGAGAGAGAAAGAGGAGAAAGAGAGATAAGAGAGAAAGAGAGAAGAGAGAGAGAGAGAGAGAGAGAGAGAGAGAAAGAGAGAGAGTTTAAAGGTCATATTTCTATTTTTCTGTCACACTTTCATTTAAGCTGTGTTGGAATTGTCGGTTAGTGTGTTTCATACATACATACCACATCCTGTTTCATACATACATACAGTACATACATACTAGACATACGTCCAGTTGGCCATACGAAATCATACACAGGCTGTATGGAAATAGAGATTAAAGTTATTCTTCTTAAAGTTGTGTAGTGAATGGTGTACCAAGTAACTCAGTCATTACCAAAAAATAATAAACCCAATAATAATGTTGTATTGTAAGTTGTGTACGTAGTGTTACTTATTATATAGGCCTATGTTGTAAACCCTTGAAAACAACATCATGTGTACCAATTATTGTGGCCAACTGTACATCAAGTTACAAAAATACATACATACATACATAAAGTTACGTTCATACATACATACATACACTCATACACACATAAAATTACATACATACATACATACATGCATGCATGCATACACACGCATGCATGCATACATACATACATTCAGTACATACAAAAAAAAATTCTGTGTGAACTCCATTTAGGAAACTACATAAGGTGTATTGGTTCAGTTGTTGTCTGTCCCTCATTCACACCCATCACTTTGTGTTGAGGGTAGAGATTATTAATCAATTTATTCATTCATTCATTCTCTCTCTCTCTCTTTCTCTCTCTCTCTCTAACTCATTTACTCTTTCTGTCATTCACTAACTAATTCTCTCACTCTCTCTCTCTCTTTCTTTCTCTAACTCATTTACTCTTTCTGTCATTCACTAACTAATTCTCTCATTCACTCACTTATTCTCTCTCTCTCTCTCTCTCTCTCTCTCTCTCTCTCTCTCTCTCTCTCTCTCTCTCTCTCTTACACCTGCCAAATCATTCCACATTAAAACCCCACTGTGTGTGTGTTTTGCATTAGTATCAATCTATTTGACTACTAACACTCTAAAAAATATCCATGTCCATATATATATATATAATATTTACTCATCTATTTATACAGATACATACATACATATTTATATATATATATTTCTGTAATGTATCCCAATTATTTTTCTTCTTCTTCCTGTTTAAAAATACGCCAACTACAAACTCGTGATCCATTTCAATATATATATATATTTATTTATTTATTTATATTTATATATTAATTATTATGTATTTATAATTATATAAGGAGTAATAATCAGATTACTCTTCGAACCGAGAAAACAATTTAACTATTGTTTAAGGGAAAGAGGGTAACATTTTCATCTGAAGATGAGTCTAACCCACCACCCCTCCACCACCTCACCCTCCACCCCCACATGCAACAAGATCCCAGTGTAGTTTAATATGTAGTGATTGATGGATTGGATGGTGATGATTGATAAATTCTTGACCTCACCAGACACACAAACAACAAATATAACTATCCTGTGAACTAGACCAATATCCCCGTCCCTAAACTCGACAAAGCACATATCAACAGCTCTTTTTAATGACTTTCGAGTTTCTCTGTTTGTATTGTGATTATTTATCTATTCATTCTCTTTCTATTCTTCTTCTGTTCCTATTTATCTTTCTATTTCATTTTTATATATTCTTGATTTATTCTTTTCTCTACCTTTTTCCTATTCCATTTCAACTCTCCTTTTCCTTCTCCCTTCTCCACATCTCTTCTTCTTTTTTAATTTATCTCCTTTCTTTCCTTTATTATCTCTACCTCTCTCTTTCATTTCTCTCCTATATTTTCCTTCTCTTCACATCTTTCTTCCATTTCATTTTACAATTTTCCTCACACATCTTTCCCATCCTTTTCTTATTATATATATATCTACTCCTTTTCATCCATTCTTTTAAATCTTTCCTCTTTCTTCTCTTCTCTTCTCTCATATCCCTAACATCCATCTCTCCTCCATCATATCTCCCATCCTACTCCATCTCTCTCTTATCCCCACCTCTTCTTATCTCTCTCTCTTTTCCTTATCTTATTCCATCTTATCTTTCCTTCATCTCACTCACCCATCTCTCACTCCTCTCTTACTCTCCATCTCCCCCTCTCTCCTATCACTCCCCCTCACTACTTCCACACCCTCCCCCCCTCTCCCCCTCCATCACCCCCCACCACCCCCTAATCTCACCTACCTCTCCCTCTCCACACTCACACTCTCACTCTCCTCTCCTCTATCACCTCTCACTATCACTCCACCTTCCTCCTCTCTCACTCTCACCCCTCCCTCCCCCTCTCTCACTCCCCTACTTCTCTCCCACCCCCCCCCTCCTCCCTCCCCCCCCTCACTCCCTCCATTACATTAAACCACTCTAACAACACCCTACCCCACACCACACACCAAAACCACAACAACCACAACAACCAAACACCACCTAACCACCACACCACCCAACTCCACAACACCCCAACACACAACCAACAAACAAAAACCAACCAACACACTCCCCAACAACACAACAACCAAACCCAACAATCAACACCAAACAACAAAACACCAAACACTACAATAACAACTACCCAAAAACCAACCCCAAACAACACAAAACCCCAAAACCAACAAACCAAACCAACAAAACCACAAACCACAAAACCAAAACAACCAAAATACCAAACACAAAACAAAATCAACCCAACACCAAACAACCAAAACCACCACAACCACCCAACCCCTCCCTACCCCCATCCATTACCACCCTCCAACCCCACCACCCCCCCCAACCACCAAACCCACCCAACACAACCCCAAACCACCAACAACCACAACAAACACCAATTTACCCCAACCCAACAAAACACAAACCAAAACCAACACACCCCCACACAACCAACACAACCCCACCACACACCACAAACACCACAACCACCATAACCAATACACACCCCTCAAACAACCACAACACATACTACACAAACAACCCCACAAACACCCAATCACACAACCCCAAAACCCACCTACAACCCACCACCTACAAACCAACAACTATAACATACTACCAACACCCCACACACCCACACTCCAACCACACACCAAACAAAAACAACAACACAAACCACCCCCAACACCCCTACAAACCCCACAAACCACCCACTCCTACACCCCCCAATTCACCCAATAATCCACCACAATTATTCACTCTCATCTCCACCACTCCAACTCAACTCCACTCATCACCTCCTCCTCATTTATCCCTCCTACTCCATTACTCCTTACTCTATCACTCTCCAACTGTGCTATCTCACTTCAATGCTTTGTTCTACACTCTTAACAGTTTCAAACCTTTCTCCTCCTCCTCCTCTCTTCTCTTCTCCCTCCTCCTCTAACCTCATCTTCTCCTTCTCCTCCACCACTCCACCTCCTCCTTCTTTTATTCTTTCTCCTTCCCCACGTCTTTCTCCTTCTCCTCCCATCCTTCTTTCTTCCATTTTTACCATACTTTCATCTTTCTCTGTTATTGCATTTCTTCTCTTCCTGTTATTACCCATCCTTACCTGTCCTGGCGCTGTAGTAGTTTGAAGTCTTCCTCTTCCTCCTCTTCTTTCTCATTTCCTCTTCTTCCTTCTAATCCTCTTCTTTCTTCATTTCCTCTTCTTCCTTCTTCAACTTCTCTTCCATCTCTTCCACCTAATCCACTTGCTTCATTTCTCTTCGTCCCCTGCTCCTCCCCCCATCTCCTCCACCTCCCCCTTCCTCCTCCACCACCTCCTCCTCCACCACCTTCTCCACCACCAACCCCTAACACCTGCCTCTACATATTACAATTGAGATCTTGGTGGTGTTGGTGTTGGTGTTGATGTTGGTGGTGGTGGTGTGGTGGAGGTGGTGGAGGTGGGGGTGGGGGTGGGGGTGTAATGAGGGAGCAGCTAGGGGGGGCCTCATGTCAGAAATTCGTGTCCAGGATGGTGAGCGAATTGGCAATGGTCTCATCCTGAAAAAAAAAAAAAAATCAATCAATAAAAAAATAAAAATAAAATAAAAAGCAGGTAATAGTGTTTTTTTTTTTTTTTTTTTTTTTTTTAGGACCTTGCATGTGACCGTGTGTGAAAATTGGAGGCTTCTGATTCCACCTGACCATACCACCACGAAACAAACTCCTTCCTAAATTATACAGGAGGTGAGTGTCGTATGTTTCGTGGTAATTTTAAAAGGACTCATTTACCTCCATGCAATTTTCTGACTACATCACAAGGTTCCTTCATAAAGTTGATAATAGTCTCATGCTGTGAAAAGAAGGCAAGAAGTAGTTTGGATAATAAAGGGTTTATATCACATATTTGTATTATATTGGCTAAATAATTAAGGTTTGGATAGCATTAGTGAAGTAAGGTTCAGGAACGACTTAAGGTGGATTGTTTGTATTGTAAACAGTTAAATATAGACATTATAATTTTCTGTACTCACTGTTTATTTATACTACAAAATGATTTTCTGATAATTTCTCATTCTCTTACATTTAATTATTTGTTTTGATTAATTATTCATTGATGGACTTTGCTGCTACTTGGACTTGCCTTGGATAAGAATACAAACCATCTTCGTTCCATTATATTGTCACTGTTCCATTATGTTGTGACTGACTCTGTTTTGGTTCACTCATGAGACTTTATTCAA
Source organism: Petrolisthes manimaculis (assembly GCA_034508575.1). NCBI lineage: Eukaryota > Metazoa > Arthropoda > Malacostraca > Decapoda > Porcellanidae > Petrolisthes > Petrolisthes manimaculis. The sequence continues at coordinate 69,611 of JAWZYT010004663.1, forward strand.
CCGATGCCTTCCAAACCAAGTGTGTGCAGCAAGTTTGTTACAACCTTTAGTGTAAATTTAAGTTAAGTTAGGTTAGGTTAGGTTAGGTTAGGTTAGGTTAGGTTAGGTTAGGTTAGGTTAGGTTAGGTTAGGTTAGGTTAAGGGGCTTTTTAATATTTATACATACCATAAGTGGGTACTTTACTACATATACATATTGGTAAATCTAAAGGAACTCTTTTTTATTCTAAACTATTTCAAGCAACTGGCCACCATCATCATTATTAAACATTGTTCATCTGTTTCTGTGTTATTCCTCTCACATATAATTTGTAGGAATCCAGGAGCTCTTATGTATCAACAGGATAGCACAGTACTTCCTTAATTAGTTGTGTGTCAACTTACTGAAGTGCAGATCTCCATAAACTCGTCCAAAGTCACCATACCGTCACCATTGATGTCCAACTTCTGTAATGGTGAAGACAGGATTAGTGACACGGAAAGATTGGTTAGTGTGTGTGTGTGTGTGTAGTCATTGGCGTACTGACACACACAGATATAGATAAAAGAGAGAGGGTTGATTAAGAGATGGCTGAGAGAGAGGGTTGAGAGAGAGGGTTGAGAGAGTGAGGGATAACTGAGAGATATATAATAAGGGGCAATAAGTCTAGTACAAGCCCTAATATATATATATATATATATATATATATATATATATATATATATATATATATATATATATATATATATACAGTATATATATATTCTATTACGTTCTTTATATAACATTAATACAAGCACCAACACTCTGGGGAACATTAATTACTACTAAACACCATGAAGTTATTGGATACATGGTGGGAAATTGATACGAGTTAAATAAATATATGTAAACAATAGCAGTAACATCATGAAAGAAAACAAAAAACAACATTGATGCCGATGATAAATAATAATACGAAATAATAATCATATCCTACTATAGACCACCTTTGACACATTATATATATTATCATAAGAGAAAACGGAAAAATCACAAGTATATACATGGGTAACTATGCTAAAAGGGAAAGTAACTGTTGTGGGCAAAATTGGAGTACACTTAGCCCTCCGAACTCTATCACAAAACACTCCTCTACAGTCTTAAGTGGAGGGATTCTGTTGCTTGGGATGTCTTGGAGGAATCAAAGCCCCCGAACAGTTTCCATACCCAAATATTTTACTATATAATATTATTTACTCTTATAAACAAAAGACCCAATATTTTCCTATGTATATATTTTACTCTAATAAACCAAATACTCAATTTTTTCCTATGTGTATTTACTCTTATAAACAAAAGACCCAAATATACAAATAAAAAAATGAGTTTCTTTCGAGTCAAACAGAATCTCAGAGGTTAAGTTAATATTATTTCTCTTTACAATGTTTACTTTCCCTTCCCAATGTGTCTTGCCTTTCATTCCTACCTCTTCGCTAACCTTTATTTCTTTTACTTCTATTCATCCTTTCTTATCTTCACTCCCTCATCCCCCAATCTACCTTCTCTCCCCTCCTCTCTTTCTCCCTCCCCTCCCCTTGTGCTCTCTTTCCTCCCCACATCATTCCTCTCTATCTATCCCCTCTCCACCCCTTTACCCACCCCACCATCATTCCTCCCCACATCGTCCCCAACTCCCCACCTTCCCCTCCCCACCTCTCCTCATCTTCCTCTACCTTCCCCCCTCCACAACACCTCCCTTTCATTTTCCCTCCCACCCCCTCTCCTCCCTCCCACCCCCTCTCCTCCACCCCACCCCCATTTCCCCCCCATCCCCACCTTTCCATATATTAACATTAGTAGTGTCATAATTAGAAAAAAATGTCACTAATTTGATTTTTAACATTCCTTTTCCAATTAAATCTGGACTTAATTAAATTAGTACATTCTCACTCTCTCTCTCTCTCTCTCCCTCTCTCTCTCTCTCTCTCTCTCTATCTATCTATCTATCTATCTCTCTCTCTATCTCTAAGGTCACACACACACACACACACACACACACACAGAGGGGAAGTGAGACAAAAAAAAAGAGGAAAAAAAGAAAGAAAAAAAAAGAAAGAGAGAATGAGGACGAAAGAGAAAATAAACAAATGAAAATAACGAGGGAACAAAAATGGGAAAACAATAAAAATAAAAAGAAAGAAGAGAGAGAGAGAGAGAGAGAGAGAGAGAGAGAGAGAGAGAGAGAGAGAGAGTAAAAAATATCCTGTGTTGGAGTGGATTATACTTTCCCTTTTATCTCTCTCATTCAATTTGTTGTTGTTGTTGTTACTTTCTTACTCTTTTCCTTTTATTTACTTTTTTACTTTTCTTATACTTAATATACGTTTTATATATATATTTTTTATTTACTTTCTTACTTTCTTAATTTCTCCCTACCAAAACCAGTATCAAATATTCTCTCTTCCCTCCCTCCCCTCCT